>JXCR01080404.1:288279-299185 GCA_002079205.1 Phalaenopsis hybrid cultivar
ATCCTCCCAGCCTAGCCGCAGATTCAGTAAACAAACGTAGGATTAGTCAATGTTCTTTATGCCTGGACCAAAGGGTAAAGAATGTGTATGCTCCTATTTGACACAATACAATTTGAACCGATTCACTTTATCCATTTACTATAATTTCTTGACAAGGAGAAGGATGCTTTCTTATATATTGAATATCAAATTAAAAATCTCATTAGTATAATTAGTTATTAGTCATTAAAATTACATATTTATTTCAATAACCTATTAGTGACAGATAAGTAAATTGAATTCCATTGTTGTGATTAAAGTATTACTTTTCTAAAATCTTAGTTCGTAGTTCTAATATTACTCCATGTGGGATCGATATTTATGACTCCATTAGAGCCATATATTACTTGAGCGATATGTATACTTGCGTTGATAAGTATAACTTTACCATTATTGAATATTTTATATATAAGTGTGACATCATAAGTAAAATTATAATTTTCTAATTTTTATTTAAATTTTTATAATTATTTTAGCTAAAAAATAAGGATTTTTAATGTTAATTCATTTGATTAATCAAAGTAAAGTTTTTGTCTTTAAGAAATATATTGGAGGTTTACCTATGTAAGAGGACCACTTGTACTGAATTTCATAATTTTTTGAGTTTTATTTCAATCATTATAATTATTTATCGATTCTAATGATGAATTAAATAAAAAATATATTTTAACTTCAAATTACTTTTTATATTTTTCCTTAGTCTCTTAGAGTTCAGAGAACTCAGAGAAACAAACTTTTCATTTCTGTGATTTTTATGTTATTTATTGTAATTATTTTAGTGCAAAATTAAGGAAAACAAAATTTTAACATTTAAAAACACATAAATATATTAAGAACATTAGGAAAAAATTTTTAAGTGGTCCCAATGGTCAGGGAATAAATTGACATTTTGGTGCATTTTTATATTTTTGTGATTTTTAATTATTCTTAAATTAAAAATTAGTTAAAAATGAACTATTTATTTTAACATAAATTTTATTTTTCTTAAGTACCCCAGGTCACAAGGAACACTCCGAACTATTTTTCATATATTTCTTAATTATATGTTATTTATTATAATTATTTTAGTGTAAAAAATATCATTTATCTAGAAAAATAAATTTTGATATTAAATTCAACTTAAATGGGTTTCAAATTTTTAATTAGGTATAATATATTCATTATCTTCAATGTGGATCAAATTTTGTGATTTATTAAATTTTATTTCATTTTCTTAGTTTTTTTATGATTTTTAGTAGCTTAATTACATAAGATAATATACTTACTTATTTAAACTCATTTTATATTTTTCCTAAGGCCCTTTGACCACAGTGAATTGACCAAAAGAAAATATGTTGAGATTTTCGTACCTATTTTATACTGTTTTTGATGATATTACATTTTAAAGAAAGATATTTTAGATGTTTTGTTGCAGGGATGATGAATTAGAGTCATTGGAGCAAAAAGATGCAAAAAAGAACGGATTTGGAACAAAAAGGATCAAAATGTGAAGAATTAAACTAGGCCATCGACAGCGCCATCGACCCCGACGGTGGCGAGATTTTTCTGAGACTCCAGAATTAATTCATTAAGAAGGTCTGCCGATGCCGCCCTCGAGGCCGCCGACGGTGAGCTCGACAGTTATGTCTAACCAGGCTTTGGATGAGGATAAATTTTGAAGGGATGCTTAGGTAACTCTTGGGAAAGCTCATCCACAACTTTAAAAGAAGATTTTGGCCGAAAATTGGAGAGGTCCTAGATGTTAGAAAGGTCCTAGAGAGGGGAGAGACTCAAAATTGAAGTGTGAAACAAGTGTAGAGAGTCTAATTTGTGAGGAATTCTTCGAGAGATTGTAAGAGTGGAGGGAAAGTGAGAGATTTCTTCCTCCTTGCTGCTTCGAAGAGGAATTCTGTGTGTTGTAAAGAAAGGAAGAGATTCAGAGGAACTTCGGGGAGTTTTCTTGGGGAGAAATTAGAGATAAGTTTATTTATTGTTGTAGTTTGTATGAGTTTGATTNTGTTGGGTTTACAATGTTATATATGTTTTGTAAAACACTATGGTCAACGAGCTAATCGTTCTAATCAGACTAGGTGTACTAGCAACCTAAGAGAGCTTGGGGCAACTCCTACCAGAGGTTGGTGAATAACATAATCAGTCTTATCCCATTTCTCGATAGATCCTTGCGGTAGGGGACACTATTTCAATTCCCATTTTGTATCCCTCATTTAGCAAACTAAGTGATGTCGTCGTCGCCCTCGCCACCAAGACCTCTGGCTCACACTAGCCTGATAATCCATATGTGACATTAAAAAGTNGTTGGGTTTACAATGTTATATATGTTTTGTAAAACACTATGATCAACGAGCTAATCGTTCTAATCAGACTAGGTGTACTAGCAACCTAAGAGAGCTTGGGGCAACTCCTACCAGAGGTTGGTGAATAACATAATAAGTCTTATCCCATTTCTCGATAGATCCTTGCGGTAGGGGACACTATTTCAAATCCCATTTTGTATCCCTCATTTAGCAAACTAAGTGACGTCGTCGTCGCCCTCGCCACCAAGACCTCTGGCTCACACTAGCCTGATAATCCATATGTGACATTAAAAAGTTTCCCCAGTTGTTCACAAGGATTTGAAAACCTTATTCATGACTCAAACCCTTAAGCATTGGGTTTAGCTGTAGGAAAAGCAGTGTTTATAGTTGAGGGCGACAACATGAATGCCATCAGTTACATTAGGAGATCAATGGATCAGGGAAGCTAAAAGGATAATGTGGATTAGTGCCACACTTTTGATTTTCTTACTGTCTTTAGACAAGTTATTTNATGTAGGAAAAGTAGTGTTTATAGTTGAGGGCGACAACATGAATGCCATCAGTTACATTAGGAGATCAATGGATTAGGGAAGCTAAAAGGATAATGTGGATTAGTGCCACACTTTTGATTTTCTTACTGTCTTTAGACAAGTTATTTTTCATTTTATACCTTGGGGCCTCAATCGAGCTGCTCATTTTTGTGCCGAAAGAGCTCTTACTTTAAGTAATTTTTTTGAGTCAATCCTTGAATCCTCAGAGCTTTTTGTCATCTTTCGACTTGTTTTTTTTTATACCTTGAATCATTAGAGCTTTTTGTCATCTTTCTTCAATCATTTTTATGTTTAATGCAAAATGCACACCTTCAGTACCAATGCGAATTTACCAACATACCACAAACTATATATATTATTGGCATTAAATTAAAAAAAAAGAGGATATTTGTATGCATGCCATAATTTTTTTTTGCATTTAAAGATCTTATAGTTAAATCATTATATTTTACTATCTAAATTATATCNTAAAAAAAAAGGATATTTGTATACATGCCATAATTTTTTTTTGCATTTAAAGATCTTATAGTTAAATCATTATATTTTACTATCTAAATTATATCAAAATATATGCATAAAAATATGCAATAATTAAAATAAGTAATATTAGTGATATTTTTATATGATTTTAAAATTTTAGTTTTATACAGATAAAACTTAATTATTAAGAAATTATGTATAATTATTTTCAAAAGGATCATTTACATACTTACCACATAATTCTTATATATTTATAGATTTAAGACCTAAACTTTCACATTCTCATAGGGGTATAAACGAGCCGAGCACGAGCAAGCTCAGATTCAGCTCATGTTCGACTCATTAATATTCCGAGCTCAAAAAGTGTGTTCGTGTTCGGCTCGTTTGCTTAGCTAGCCGAACACGAACAAAGAGCCGTTTTAACAAATCTAGTCACGTATTCATAAGATGTTAAGGATTGTGACAAGATTTAAAACATAATTTAAATCTATTTTAATAATTTTTATTTTATTTTCTTCATTAATACTTTTAATTGATTATAAATCTTTGTAGTCTTGTAGTCAATTAAATTTTTTAAAAATACTACTCATCAANGGGAAGAGCTGATATTAAATATGGGTCAACAATTGCATAATCAAGGAAATTAATTACAAATTCAAGAAAATCAATTACAAAATCAAGGAACTGCTATTAAGAATATTGAANTATATATATATATAAATCCTAGTACTGTGGAACCAAATCCTAAAGAACAAGGAAAAGAACAAATCAAAGCGATACATTTACGAAGTGGAAAAGAATTGGAAACAAGGGTGCAAAAAGAAACAGNTTGGAACAAAATCCTAAAGATCAAGGAAAAGAACAGATAAAAGCGATACAATTACGAAGTGGAAAAGAATCAAGAGTGCAAAAAGAAATGGAAACTGAAAAAGAGAAAGTGGATACCAAAAAAGAAAAGGATCATGAGTACCCAGATTTAGAAAAAAGAAACAAAAACTTAAAAAGAGAAAGTGGATACCGAAAAAGAAAAGGATCATGAATACTCAGATTTAAAATATCCATTCACACCAATGAAAATTACTGTGGAGAAACCTCCACTACCATTTCCTCAAAGATTGAAGCAACACAAACAGAATAAACAATTTTCCAAAATTTTAGAATTTTTTAAGAAATTAATATTAAACATTCCCTTTATAGAAGTTTTAGAGCAAATGCCCAATTATATGAAATTTATGAAAGATATTATGAACAAAAAAGGAAGTTCACGGATAATGAAACTGTTGCACTTAGCGAAGAGTGTAGTGCAATTATTCAGAAAAAGCNAAAATTAACGGTAAATATTCCCTTCGTAGAAGCTTTAGAGTAAATGCCCAATTATGTGAAATTTATAATATTCTGAACAAGAAAAGGAAGTTCACGGATAATGAAACTATTGCACTTAGTAAAGAGTGTAGCCAAGTTTATAGAAATTCTTAAGAAATTAACAGTAAATATTCCTTTCGTAGAGGCTTTAGAGCAAATGCCCAATTATGTGAAGTTTATGAAAGATGTAAACATTCCCTTCGTAGAAGCTTTAGAGTAGATGCCCAATTATGTGAAATTTATGAAAGATATACTGAACAAGAAAAGGAAGTTCACGGATAACAAAACTGTTGCACTTAGCGAAGAGTGCAGTGCAATATGAACAAGAAAAGGAAGTTCACGGATCGAAACTGTTGCACTTAGCGGAGCGTGTAGTGCAATTATTCAGAAAAAGCTTCCTGAAAAATTAAAAGATCCAGGCAATTTCACTATACCGTGTTCTATTGGTGAAGAATTTTATGGAAGAGCTTTACGTGATTTGGGAGTCAACATTAATCTTATACCTCTATCAATTTTCAAAAGATTAAGATTAGGAGAAGTCTCACCTACTTCTGTAACTCTTCAGTTAGCAGATCGTTCAATTACATATCTTAAGGGAGTTATAGAAGATGTGTTAGTAAAAATAGATAAATTTATCTTTCATGTGGATTTCATTATTTTAGATATAGAGGAAAATAAATAAATACCTATCATTTTAGGGAGACCATTTTTAGCTACTGGAAAAGCTATGATAGATGTTCAAGAAGATAAAGAAATACCTATCATTTTATGGAGACCATTTTTAGCTACTGGAAAAGCTATGATAGATGTTCAAATGATAATTAACTATGAGAGTTAACGATCAAGAAGTGACTTTTAACATTGTGAAATCTATGAAATCTATCATTTTAGGGAGACCATTTTTAGCTACTGGAAAAGCTATGATAGATGTTCAAAAAGGATATGGAGGAAGATAAAGAAATACTTATCATTTTAGGGAGACCATTTTTAGCTACTGGAAAAGCTATGATAGATGTTCAAAAAGAAGAATCGTTTTAGGGAGACCATTTTTAGCTACTGGAAAAGCTATGATAGATGTTCAAAAAGGAGAATTAATGAGAGTAAACGATCAAGAAGTGACTTTTAATATTGTAAAATCTATGAAATACCTTGCTGTTGAAAGAGATAAAAAGACCATTTTTAGCTACTGGAAAAGCTATGATAGATGTTCAAAAAGGAGAATTAACTATGAACACCATTTTTAGCTACTGGAAAAGCTATGATAGATGTTCAAAAAGGAGAGTTAACTATGAGAGGGAGATCATTTTTAGCTACTGGAAAAGCTATGATAGATGTTTAAAAAGGAGAATTAACTATGAGAGTTAATGATCATGGAAAAGCTATGATAGATGTTCAAAAAGGAGAATTAACTATGAGAGTTAACGATCAAGAATTGGAAAAGCTATGATAGATGTTCAAAAAGGAGAATTAACTATGAGAGTTAATGATCAAGAAGCCGGAAAAGCTATGATAGATGTTCAAAAAGGAGAATTAACTATGAGAGTTAATGATCAAGAAGTACTCGAAAAGCTATGATAGATGTTCAAAAAGGAGAATTAACTATGAGAGTTAATGATCAAGAAGTGGCTTTTAACATTGCAAAATCTATGAAATACCCTGCTGTTGAAAGAGATATTGAATGTTTTCGCATGAAAATTATTGAACATCTACTGAACTTTAACATTGCGAAATCTATGAAATTTCTGTTGTTGAAAGAGATAATGAATGTTTTCGGATGGAAATTAGTGAATATCTATTGAAAGAACATTTTAAAGAACATTTCAAAGAAAAAGAACAATTTGAAGAGAGTGATGAAGTTATTTTGGACGAATTAGAAAATGAAGAATTAGATTATGTTCATGAAAGATTTGAGATGTTGGATATTGCGGAAAATGCTGATAAGAATCTATTTCCGTCAATTATAAAACCACCTGAACTTGAGTTGAAAGAAAGATTTGAGATGTTGGATATTACAAAAAATGCTGATAAGAATCTAGTTCCATCAATTATAAAACCACCTGAACTTGAGTTGAAAATACACCTAGCCACTTGAAGTATGTATTTTTGGGAGACTCATCTACATTACCTGTTATTATGTCTTCAGAATTAAATGATTTGCAAGAAACACTTAAAGTATGTGTTTTTGGGAGACTCATCTACATTACATGTGATTATATCTTCAGAATTAAATGATTTGCAAGAACAAAGACTGTTAGATACATTGAAAAGATATAAGGGAATTAAATGATCTGCAAGAGCAAAGACTGTTAGATACATTGAAAAGATATAAGAAAGCTTCTGAATTAAATGATCTGCAAGAGCAAAGACTGTTAGATACATTGAAAAGATATAAGAAAGCTTTCATAATTAAATGATCTGCAAGAGCAAAGACTGTTAGATACATTAAAAAGATATAAGAAAGCTTTTAGAACTGTAAGAGCAAAGACTGTTAGACACATTAAAAAGATATAAGAAAGCTTTTGGTTGGACCTTATCAGCAAGAGCAAAGACTGTTAGATACATTAAAAAGATATAAGAAAGCTTTTGGTTGGACCTTAGTAATTGCAAGAGCAAAGACTGTTAGATACATTGAAAAGATATAAGAAAGCTTTTGGTTGAACCTTAGCTGATATTCAAATGCTGTTAGATACATTGAAAAGATATAAGAAAGCTTTTGGTTGGACCTTAGCTGATATTAAGGAATCAGTCTTTCAATCTGTATGCACAGAATTATATTAGATGAACAATATAAACCAAGAGTTGCAGTCATTCGATCTGTATGCACAAAATTATATTAGATGAACAATATAAACCAAGAGTTGATCCACAAAGATCTGTATGCATAGAATTATACTGGATGAACAATATAAACCAAGAGTTGATCCACAAAGGAGATTAAACTCAATGATGAAAGAAGTAGTCAAGAATGAAATTTTGAAATGGTTGGACACTGAAATTATATATCCGATGATGAAAGAATTAGTTAAGAAGGAAATTTTGAAATGGTTAGACACTGGAATTATATATCCTATTTCAGATAATGGGTAAAAAAGGAAATTTTGAAATGGTTAGACACTAGAATTATATATCCTATTTCAGATAGTGCAGTAAAAAGAAAATTTTGAAATGGTTAGACACTGGAATTATATATCCTATTTCAGATAGTGCGTGGGTAAGTCCAATTCATTGTGTTCCTAAGAAAGGAGGAGTGACTGTTGAGACAAAAGAAAATAATGAATTAATACATATCAGACAAATTACTGGGTGGCATATTTGCATTGATTATAGAAAATTAAACACTGCCACCAGGAAAGATCACCTTCCTATTTACCCTTTTTAGATCAAATAGTAGATAGACTTACTGGGCACAAATATTTTTGTTTTTTAGATGAATATACCAGTTACCATTAAATTCCTATTGCTCCTGAGGATTAAGAAAAGACAACATTTACTAGTCCTTTTGGAACTTTTGCTTTTCAAAGAATGCCTTTTGGACTATGTAATGCACCTGCAACATTCCAGAGATGTATGATGTCCATATTTAGTAAATTAATTGATGATGGTTTGGAAGTATTTATGGATGATTTCTCTGTATTTGGAAAATCATTTGATGCATGCTTAAATTATCTTGAAAAAAGTTTTAGAGTAATGCGAAAGAACTAATCTGGTTTTGAATTGGGAGAAATGTCAATTTATGGTTGCAAGGGGAGTTGTATTAAGGCATAAAATTTCGAAAGATTGTGTGGAAGCAGTCCCTACAAAAATTCAAGTTATATCTAAACTAATACCTCCTACTAATGTAAGAGAGGTTAGGAGTTTTCTTGGACATGNCACACCTCCCTACATTTAGAAACACAATGAACAATTAAGATGCCAACATCATCTTAATGTTGATATCTTTTTATTATGTTCATATGCTCCTTTCTATTTGGCTACATGCTCTCTACACCACATAGCTTATGAATTGAATGCAAACCATGTTTCTTTCTATACAATTCCAATTCAAAAATATTTTTGTTATTCTTATAACCATACAAAATTAGAAATTTTTTGGGTGTCTCTGCTTCCTCTGACTAACTTCTAATTTACTTATCAATGCTGTGATACCAAGTAAAAAAACATGTTTTAGAGCATGTGACATATGTAGAAATATCTTATCACACCCCAACTAGCGCCTCTTTTTAGGGGTCATCTGAGATGCGACAGAGGCTGACAATATNCATTAGTATAATTGGTTATTTAAGAGTTATTAAAAATTATATATTTATTTCAATTGTCTATTAGTGACAGATAAGCAAATTGAATTCCATTGTTGCGATTAAAGTATTGCTTTTTCTAAAATCTTAGTTCATAATTCTAATATTACTCCATGTGGGATCGATATCTAGGACTCCATTAGAGCCCTATATTACTTGAGTGATACGTNTATTAGCATATTTAGTTATTTTATAGATAAAATTACATATTCATTTCAATTGCCTATTAGTGACAGATAAGCAAATTGAAATTCGTTGTTGTAATTGAAGTATTGCTTTTTATAAAGTCTTAGTCCGTAGTTCTGACTTCTCCCTGTGGAATCGATATCTAGGACTCCATTAGAGCCCTATATTACTTGAGCGATACGTATACTTGCGTNAGATTAGTCAATGTTCTTTATGCCTGGACCAAAGAATAAAGAATAGGTATGCTCCTATTTGTCACAATACAAATTGAACCAATTCACTTTATCCATTCACTATAATTTCTTAATAAGGAGAATGATGCTTTCTTATATATTGAATATCACATNGCATATTTTCTTATATATTGAATATCACATTAGAGCCTTCATTAGTATAATTAGTTATTTAATAGTTATTAAAANTGGTAAAAAATATGTTTGCTCCTATTTGACACAATATTATTTAAACCAATTCACTTTAACCATTCACTATAATTTCTTGACAAGGAGAAGGATGCTTTCTTATATATTGATTATCACATTAAAACCTTCATTAGTATAATTAGTTATTTAATAGTTATTAAAATTACATAATTATTTTAATTGCCTATTAGTGAAAAATAATCANATTGAATTAATTCATTTTATCTATTCACCATAATTTTTTGGCAAAGAGAATGATGTTTTCTTATATATTGAATATCACAATTAAACCTTACTTAATATCACTAGTTATTTATTAGTTATTAAAATTATCTATTTATTTCAATTGTCTATTAGTGGCAGATAAGCAATTTAAACGTCGTTGTTGTGATTAAAGTATTATTTTTCTAAAATCTTAGTCTGTAATTCTAAACTACTCCCTGTGGGATCGATATCTAGGACTCCATTAGAGCCNGTAAAATCTTAGTTCGTAGTTCTAATCTTACTCCATGTGAGATCGATATATAGGACTCCATTAGAGCCCTATATTACTTAAGAGATACGTATACTTGCGTTGATAAGTGTGACGTTACAATTATTGAATATTTATTACGCCCATATTTATTTTAATCTATAACTGTTATTAAGGTTTTGGTACAGTTGCTGGGGAAGTAAATCTTTTAGCAGCAGTATTAAATACTTATATTTTTAAGCATATATAAAGTCGCGGTCAAGTTTTTGGCGCTGTTGCTGGAGACTGAGTAAGCAAAAATCATAATTAGAGTAACAGACAATTTAGGATTTTTAGAAAATTTTTACTTGAGTTGCAACTTATTTTCATATTTAGTTAACTGTTTTACTGAGTACTGATTTCAAATTGTATGCATAAATTTGGACCTAAAAATCTTATACCCTATGATTCAAAATTAGTTAGCACTGTTAGAAAGATTAGAAGATTAAGAAGAGAACCTAGAAATTCTAATACAATGGAAAACAACTCAAGGAATAGAAAATGAACACCAACCTAGACCCCTACGAGATTATGCAAATCCTACAGCAGATGAAATTCACTTATCTATCCAAAATCCTGATATAGCTGCTAATTCATTTGAGCTTAAACCTATTATTATCCAAATGGTACAAAACAATCAATTCAGAGGTACACCAAATGAAGATCCTAATTTACACATCGCTAGTTTATTAGAATTGTGTGCTACTTTTAAATATGATAGAGTCTCAAATGATGCTGTTAGACTTAGAATTTTTCCTTTTTCACT
>JXCR01080404.1:311022-330895 GCA_002079205.1 Phalaenopsis hybrid cultivar
AGTCAACTGCCACTATTCATCATCCCCTTCCTCCTAAAAACGCAATTTTTGACCTAGGGCTTGAGAGATCTTGGATTTGGGGCGATTTCAAGGCTTTTTGACACCGAATTTGATCATCTCTAGGTAAGAGCTTCACTCCAAACTAAAAATATTTGATTTTCATCATGAATTTCTTCCACATTGAGGAGATCCAAAAAATTTTAGAATTTGAAGAAAATATTGGGAAGAAATTGATGGATCTTAGTGTTGAACTCTTAGAATTACTTTTGAGAGCCATTATTTGAATGTTTGAAGTATATTTTGGAATTTTTCTATAATTGTGATTAGATTGAAATGACTCCACGTCAAAAGAGACGAATTGAGTTTGATGAGTCTCACTTTGTTAATGTGAAGGCTTAATCAAGATTTACTTCAGTATTTGAAGGAATTCTACGCCAACGCATTCTACTGTGAAGATGAAATCGTTCAAGTGCGGGGATTTCTTGTTGAATTACTGCCACCCGCATCAACACCTTTTACGAAGTCCCAGACTCTTATAGCTACCAATATGAATCCTTCAGTATTATGGAAGGCCCCCTGAATGGTGTGAGCAACTTTCTCACTGATGGGAAAGGAACATTGAAGTTAAAACAACGAGAACGGGTAAATTTTTCTGCTTCCATGCTGAATGCCACCTCTAAGGCGTGACACTATTTTATTTCCTCTACTATGTTACCGACTTATCACCATACTGAGGTAACTAGAGATAGAGCTATTCTAAATTTCTATATTCAGAATAATAGAACTATAAATGTGGGGAGAATTATTTTTAAGAACATATTAACTATGACAAGAAGTGAAACAAGTGGAGGTCTAGGACATCCTGGCTTTATTTATGCACTTTGCCAACTTTCTGGAGTGGAAGCCGGAGGAGATGAGGAATGGATTTACCCTATGAAACCCATTAGCAAAGCCAATTTGAAAACTTATGAATCTCATGAGAAATGGAGAAATGGAAGTAGGAGTCAAGAGCCTTCTACTAGCAGAGATGTCCCCTCTACAAGTTAGGACCTTCCACCCTCTAGTTCCCCTAATCTAACTGATTTGATGAATGACTTAACCTTGCAGCGGAAGAACATAGAATTGATAAATGAAAGGAGTGGAGGTTTAGAACATCGACATGATTATGATAGTGAGTACCTTCAGAGGAATTCAAATTTTAAGGTAGCTTATTACGAAGCTCAGGCCCGACACTGCAGAGGTGAGCCTGATGTTACTTTCTCTGAGTGCCCCAGATATACTCAGTATCAGCCCAATCCACCTGCTGATCAAGGAGATAAAGACATAGTTTGGGATTTTGATATTTNTTTCACATTTTAATTGTAATTGTTTTGTTTAGTATTGTGGTTGTGTTAGGAAAATGTTATGCTTGTTATTTAATTGTAATTGTTTTGTTTAGTATTGTGGTTGTGTTAGGAAATATTGTGCTTGTTTAATGTGTAGTATTGTGGTTGTGTTAGGAAATATTGTGCTTGTTTAATGTTTTAGTTTTATACTTATTTGTTTTATTTAGTATTGTAATTGTGTTAGGAAATGTTGTGCTTGTTTAATGTTTTAGTTTTATACTTATTTCAAAATTTCATAAAAATTTCTTTAATGATTTATATGTGTAGAAAGCGTCTAATATTATAGACCAGGTGAAGTAAGTGTTAGGAAATATTGTGCTTATTTAATGTTTTAGTTTTATACTTATTTCAAAATTTCATTACCCAGAAATTCCTCTAATGATTTATAGTGTAGAAGCTTCCCCTAATATTATAGACCAGATGAAGTAGAAATGTTGAGAAGGACTGCAAAAACTTCAGAATGATGAAAATGCCTAAAATACTGAGGTATGATTTATATTTAGAGTTTTTCTTTCCCTCTGTATCATTTTATATTGAAAAATTTAAGTTTTGGGAAGGGAAGAAAAAGATTAACTATTAGATGTCCTCTATTTCAATATTTTCAAAAAAATTATTAATATGATTTTATGTAGTGAATTTAATTCATGTAATTATATTTTGTAGCTATTTAAATATTATGGTAGATATAAAGAAATATTTTTGTAATGAAAATTAATTTTGTAACTTAAGATATTTTAGTATAAAAGAATAAGACTATAGTTAACTATTTAAAGTAAAGGAAACTATAGTTTGAAGTATTAAGAATCTGGAAATTCATTTGAGAAGAAAAGATTGGGGCTCAATGATGTAAACTATGAAATATTTATAAGGTAAAGGAATGCTTTGAGTTTCAAATTTTGGGAAAGAAAAGTGAAGTTATGAAATATTTATAAGGTAAAGGAATGCTTTGAGTTTCAAATTTATGGAAAGAAAGGTGATGTCATGAAATATTTATAAGGTAAAGAAATACTTTGAGTTTCAAATTTAGGGAAAGAAATGTGATGTTCAAAATCATTAAAGGCTATCCAGATTTTTGAGTTTCAAATTTAGGGAAAGAAAAGTGAAGTTCAAAATCATTAAAGACTATCCAGATAAAGTAATCCTCACTTGAAAATCAAAAAAGAAAGGATTGAAAACAATCCCTGAAAAGAAAAGAAAAATATATAGGATTGAAAGCTAAAAAGAAAGGATTGACAACAATCCCTGAAAAGAAAAGAAAAATATATAGGATTGAAAGTAATCCAAATGAAAAAGAGAACAACAACAACAACAACAAAGCCTTAAACCCACTACGTGGGGTCGGCTACATGAATCCTTTTTCTCCAATGCGTCCTATTTAGTGTCATATTTTCATTTAGTTCTAGTAAATTAAGATCATTATAGCACTGCACTTTGTGAGGAGTGCAGAGCTATAATTCAAAAAAAGCTTCCTGAAAAGCTTAAATATCTTGGTAGCTTCACAATTCCATGTGCTACAAGAGACAGATTTTATGGGAAATCTTTATGTGATTTAGGTGCAAGCATTAATCTTATGACATTATCAAGATTAGGAGAAATATCCCCTACTACTATAACTCTGCAATTAACAGATCATTTAATAACATATTTTAAAGGAGTTATAGAATATGTCTTAGTGAAAGTGGATCAATTTATTTTTCAAGTTGATTTCATTATGCTAGATATCGAGGAAGATAAGGAGATACCTATCATTTTGGGGAGACCTTTTCTAGTTATAGGAAGAGCAATGATGAATGTGCAGAAAGGAGAATTAACTATGTGCGTCAATGATCATACAATTATAGTTAATATTTCCAAATTAATAAAATATTCTGCAAAAGGTAAAGATGATGAATGCTATCTAATGGATGTGATAAGATATTTAAGAGAATGTCATTTCAAAACAACTTTTGAAGAGAAATCTAAAATGAAAGAGTTGGAACACAAGAAAGAAGAAGAATTAGATAAATGTGAAGATTTTTATAAGGAAGATTCAAATTATATTCGAGAAAGCTTTGAAGTTTTGGACACGACAAAAAAAGATACAACTTTTTGTCCGTCGATTGAAAAACCTCCTAAGCTTGAGTTGAAGCTGCTTCATGAACATCTGAAGTATGACTTTTTAGGTGATTCCTCAACATTACCTGTTATAATTTCCTCAAAATTAACTACAAAGGAAGAAATGAGTTTGATGAAAACTTTAAAGAGTTAAAAGAAAGTCTTTAGATGGATAATTGTTGATATAAAAAGAATCAGTCCTACAATTTGTATGCATAGAATTCAAATGAAAGAGAGCTACAAAACCAGAGCTGATCCTCAAAGGAGACTAAATCCTGCTATGAAGGAAGTTGTTAAGAAAGAGATTTTAAAGTGGTTAGATGCTAATTATCTACCATATTTCAGATAGTGCATGGGTTAGTCTGATTCACTGTGTTCCTAAGAAAGGAAGAACGACTGTGACTATGAATGAAAATAATGAGTTAATACCAACAAGACAAGTCACATGATGGAGAATATGCTTTGATTATAGAAAATTAAATCTCGCCACCATAAAAGATCATTTTAAACTACCCTTTCTAGATCAAATGTCGGATAGACTAGCTGTGCATAAATACTTTTATTTTCTAGATGTATATACTGATTATCAACAAATACAAATAGCTCCTAAGGATCAAGAGAAAACAACTTTTATCAGTTCTTATGGTACATTTGCTTTTAGAAGAATGCTTTTTGATTAAAGCACAATGTCCTTAAAAATAGGTATAAGAATGTGTGCATAAATGCTATATATTTTAGGTGTATCAGGGATCCATTTAGGTAGGCCTCTCTCCCAAGTTGGATTTCATGGTCAAAGTGGTCCCTAGGGTCCATAGGCATGTTCATAGGGTTTTAGGTTGATTTGAGCGACCTAGGGCATGTCGAGCCCCTGGTGGTCAATTTGTGTTCCTCACCTGGTCAAAACCTAAACCCTCTCAACCAAGAGTTGGGGGCTTGGGCTTGCACCGGCAGGGCCCAAGAAAGGCACAACTTTAGTTTAGGGTCACGTGCAAGTAAGCGAGGTGAGTCATTGCGAAAATGAGGTCAACACTTACCCCACAAAAATTGTTGTAGAGAATAAAGTTTAAGTAGGTCTTCCATAATTTATTTTAAATAGTAATTTAAATGGTTTACATATCAACATAAAATGACTTTTATACTGCAATGCACGTGAAATGAATATCATATTCTCGAGTAGCTAACAAGTTATGTTTGAGTTTACTAAAATGAGTTCAATGTCACAATAAAGCCATGTTTGTTTTATCTTCACTTTCATTTAGTTTTTTATACATGTACATATATGTTCTCTCAAATCTTCATTTTATTAATCATTACAAGTTATTTTAAAATTGTATGCCCACCAAATATCTATAAACATTGTAGGCATATGCACTATTAGAGCTACATTCTAGAAGGCTTGGGGTGCCACAGGTATGTTGGCACCACATTTATTGACATTTAAAGAAGAGAGACACGATAATTCATACGAGTCCCCAAAGTTGAAATGGAGTAGATAAATAAAGTCAGATTTTTAACATGTTGATGACTAAGAGAAGGGTGGTGGTTCAACTAACTAGGGTTATAGTCTAAGGTTAATAATAGTTCATTTAAATCTAGAAAGGTAGAAGTCCTAAAATTTTGCACTACATGATGACTCCAGTGTTGATTGAGAGAAAGTCATTGTAGTGTTTATATGGTGGTATTGGTCACAAGACATACTGTACCTACTCGTGCTTCGATAATGGCTCTAGACAGATATTATCTAAGAACCCTCATCAAATAAGCCATTGTATATCTTAAATTTCCTTGAGTTAAAACGTGCTTAGTAAACTTTTTAATTTCTTCGTAATGTAAATTTAATGAAATTTTGCATTAGGTTTATTGTGGAAATATGGGATTTGTTCCAACCTTATTTATAGTCAAAATGGTTGTTTAAAGCAAGTAGTAATTGATAAGCTTGAAGAAATATGTAGCCAACTTCAACGTCTAGTTTACTTCTCAATTGCACTACATAAAGATGATGCTACATCTAATAATGAAGGAGCTTCTTTGTTGACTCACATTAACCTTAGACTATAACCCTAGTTAGTTGAGCTATATGGTCTAAACAACGTCGTATGCGAAAGTAGAATATACCTTTATAATGTATAATAGATGTATGATGTATTTTTTTCATTTCATTTTCATTGATATTTGAGATAAATTGAACATGACTTTTATTACATATAGTTTTCATGTTTCATCATTTTTATTATATATCCTAGTTCTTTTTAGAAAGAAATTGTAAAACTAAATATTATCTTATGAATAATATAAATTTATATTAATATTTATAAATTATCCAAAATAACTAATATATCAACTTTAATTTAAACATTATGATGAACTTGTTTTATAAATTTTTAAATAAATTATAAAATATTTTTTATTTTAAATAATAATGTCAAATATATTCTATAGAAGAGGTACAAATTTATTTGAATCCAAAATTATTTGTCCAAAATTAAAAAAAGAAAGTTCTCAGTAAAAATATTAAAATTCCTCGTTTATTTACATCATAACATGTACTTTATAATCTCTCTTCATAATATATTAAAATTCTGAAAATTAATTAAATAATTAAAAAAAATCTCTAAACGGAAACAATATCGATTTATAATTTTTTTTGCCCATAAATGCTTATTAGTTAAATTAATATTAGTCAGTCTTATGCTTGGAAAATTATTACATCAGGACTCCGTATGCAGAGCTGTTTGCGGAGTTTAATCTCGCGTTGATACGTGGAAGGTCAACTCAATTAGATAAAAGATGAAAAAAAAATGAAAACGAGCGACTCGGCCGGACCAATGTGTTACAGAGCCTAAGCAAATATTTTTTACGTTATTTATCCTTGTGGTCGTGTTATAGGAATATTTTTTCGTGTTATTCTGAATAACACATCAATAACACATTGAATAACACATGAATAAAGAAGAAAATATTCAGAATTACGTGAGAGAATATTTATACAACACAAAATATTCTTAAACCCTCAATAACACATTAAATAACTATAAGTTATTAATAAATATAAATTATGACATCTAAATAAATTGTTTTTGCTCTATAACACACTAATAACAAACTAATAACACATAATAACACACTAATAGCACATAATGACACATAATAACACAATTATACACTTTCTAACCTACGGTATAACGCGTGGGGAATATTCTCTACATGTTATACCGCAGGTTATAACGCCGCCCCACGTGTTATACAGCCCCCCTATGACACTCTCCTAGCCCGCGATGTAACACGCATGGAATATTCCCCACGTGTTATACCTCGGGCTAGGAAGTGTATAATTGTGTTATTAATATGTTATTATGTGTTATTATGTGTTATTGAGTGTGAGAATATTCCTATATCCTCAATAACATATCAATAACACATGAATAATTCAGAATATATTCAGAATAATGTGGGGGAATATTTTTATGCAATGAAACATTTCTATAACACATCGGTCGGGGCCGGTTCACGCGTTTTCATTTTTTCTTCATTTTTTATGTAGGTAGGTCATCTTTCCACGTGTCAGCGCGAAATTGAAATCTACAAGTAGCTCTACATGCAGAGTCCTGATGTAATAATTTTTCCTTATGCCTTAGGGTCGTTGGGTTTATTAGTATTATTTATATTGTAATGTTATTTCATAAACAATATTATCTTTTATCAAAAATAGCAGACTTAATGTAGTCTTAAATGATACAAGATTATTCAGCATTATAAATATTAAATAGAATTTTTTTTTGTCAATCTGTCATCAAGATGTTGATAAGTTTAGCCAATATTTACTAAATATTTAATCACATTTAACTAAGAATCATAAATATTTCTAAACTTATTATTTAAACACATCACACGCACTAATAATAAATACAAAAACTAAATTCCTCTTATCGTAGCAACAACGGGATGTTAATTAGGAAAAATTATTTCATACAGACACCGCATGCAGAAATATATATGTTGTCTGATTTTCACCAGCTTTCACATCAAAGTTGTATTTCAGTGAGCCTCAATATTTTTTCTTCGATAAAAGGTAGAATTCAAACACGGTGTCCGTAAGAAATAATTTTTGGTCAAATAGATAGTTCTTTATATTTATATATCTCTTATAACGGCTACTTTAAGGCATGACGCTAAGCAAATTCTATTGCCAACCAAATTGGAAACATGCTTCTATGGACTCAGTTTCACGCCCGACCCCCAGTCACGGAAACCGACTGATTCTTGCTTACGCAAAAATGAGGTCCTGCGTTTTATTTATATGTATTTTATTTTTTATTTTAAAAAATGAAATAGAAAATAAAATTTTGAAATATAGTAATAAATAAGGTTATACAAAATTAAGTCGAGAGTGCTCGAGATAATAGATAGTGGGGAGGTCTTTTGAGCTGATAATTTTCGTTATTTTTGCTTTAGATTCACTTATATTCTTGCCTGGTCGGCGTTATTGATAATGCTGGATCATGATGGGGGTCATCATTAAGTTTCGTCAGGTGGATTAAGATTCATTTTCTTGATGAGTGTCATCTGTAAATTCTCCCAGTTTTGTGGTACATCGTCACTGTCAATAGATATGTCATCTTTCTGCATGTGATTTTCTTCTACTTCAAATAATTTAGCAATTTGATGCTCTAAACTTTCTTTAATATTCTTGGTAAATTCATTAGGAAATTTTCTTTTCAATTGTTGCTAAAGATTTTTAAATGAAAGATCTTCTTTAGCTTGTTTTTTAGGCAAAATTGATTTATTAGTTTGGATTACTTTATTAAATTTTCGTTCATTATTTGACTACATAATTTCTATATAAGCATTATAATTTAAAGTGTCATTTTGGATTTCATTGTTCCATGATGAAATTGATGAAATTGATGAAATTTGACATTGAGTTAAGAAATATAAATCAAATTGACCCTTGAATTAGCTAGAATTTTTTAAATCTAAGGGGGATGTTATTATTGATAATGTTGAATCATGATAGGGCCACCACTAACTTTTGCCAGCCGGATTGAGATTCAATTTTTAGATGAGCGTCATATATAAATTCTCCCAGTTATGGGGTACATCGTCATTATCCATAGAAATTTGGTCATTTTTCTGCATGTGATTTTCTTCTGCTTAAAATAATTTGGCAATTTGATGTTGTAACTTCGTTTAATTTTCTTTGTAGGTTTATTAGGAAATTTTTCCTTTATTGCTGTTAAAGATATTTAAATGAGTTGTCTTCTTTAGCTTGATTTTTAGGTAAATTTGATTTATTAGCTTGGATTACTTTATTAATGGAAAGAACTTTTTCTTCATTTTTGATTTTTGTTCACTATTTGACTACATAATTTCTATATAAACATTATAATTTAAAGTGTCATTTTGGATTTCATTGTTCCATGATGAAATCCATGAAATTTGTCATTGAGTTAAGAAATATAAATCAGATTGACCCTTGAATAAAATATCTGATAGAACTTTTTAAATCTAAGGAGAAGTTTCAACCCAATAAGAATATGTAGCTTTTATTGGAGGTAGTAGCATTAGAGTTATTGCATCACAATTACCTCATCAGTGGTAAAATAAAAAAAAATATCATTAAATAGAATTTCAAACATCATTTAAAATAACCACAAATGCTTTCTTCTAGGATTAATAACAAGAAATGCTTTGTACATTGCTTCAATATAAGTCCAATAATTTAAAAAAAAAAGTTATTTTATGTTGTGATCCTGGATATCTATATTCGATGGCTTTAATCTGGTGTGGAGTGAGTCCCGATTCTTTATGATTAATTATCCTATGAATTATAGCTTTACTGTAAGCAATAGGTTTTTTTTCTTCATTGTAACTATGTTAGATTTAAACATAATTATGGGAGATAAGGATAACATCATACATGTTTCAATCAAAGAAATATTGTTGAAGAAAAGGATAAGAGCCAAGAGATCTTTCAAGGATTGCCCATGGTGAAGTAAAATGATGATCATCACCATTATAATCTAGAATATGAGGTGCACATATTTAGTGTAAATTTAATTCAGATTCAAGCTCTAAGATTTCATAGTAAGATTTAAGTTTTAATTTTGAATCAAAAAAAGAAGAAGGTTAAGTGGAAGTATTTTGATCACCATGAATATATTTAGTAATATTCATTCAGGGAAGATTGCTGCTATAATCTCCTCCCTTTCCCCTCGGATAAAAGTTACCATGATTATGAGGGGTCATGGAACCCTCCTTTTTATGGTGATCCACCCCTGAGAATCCCTTCAAAAATTCACGAGTAAGACAATCATGGAGGGAGTTAGTTTCTCCCTAATATATTCAATATCAAAGTAAAAAATAGATAATTGGGCTTGCCATGAAGCAAAAATTTGTTTGGAGGCAAGCTTTTTAACATCATTAAGAATAATAGATTTGATTGTACTACAATCGATGCATAACAAAAATTAGTATTTAATAATTCATCTCGAAATTTATAAATGTATTTAACAATAATAAGCCTTTTTGATTTTATAGTAGAATATTTAGATTGAGTTAAGTACATCAGCTCGAGGTCAATCTAATGAGTTCATCCTTGGAGGAGGGTTTTGATACTTGTTTTAAGATTCCCATATATCCTAGATTTGATGCATCAGTTTCAACAACTTTAAAACTATATGGATCAGCTAGATAAATTCAAGGTGGATTTTTAACTTTAGTTTTAATTTTCTGAACTGCAGTAGTATGAATATGAGACCAAGTTCGAGAATTTTTCTTAAGTCTATCAAGAAGAGATGTTGCATCTAATGTAATATTTTTATAAAAATCAATGATATAATTTAAAGCCTATAAAAAAACACTGACATTGTTTTTTATTTTTTCAGAATTTATTTTAGCAAATTTTGTAGCTATACTATGATTAATAGGAACTATAGAGGAATTGGAAAAAACATGTCCTATAAATCTAATTTGATTTGGAAATATTTTAACTTTGGGTGCACAAAAAACTAGTTCATTTTTCTTGGCAAGCCATTTAAAAGAATTCAAATGTTAATATGAGTTTAATAGTATTAGATAAAATTAAAATATTGTCAATGTAAATGTTAATGAATTCAGAGTAAAAATTAAAAATAACATTCATAATTTTTTGAAACTTAGATGGTGCAATTTTAAGTCCAAGTGTCAATACATTCGATTTATAATATCCAAATGGAATAGCAAATGCAATTTTATTTTGATCTTTCTCTTTTAATTGAATTTGCCAATAATCGAATTTAATATCGATTTTAGAAAAGAGAATTGAGTTTTTTAAATGATTTAATAATTTTTTATCTTATTTAGGATTGATATCTTATCTATTTAAGTACTTTGGTAAGAGGTTTATAATTAATATTGAATATTAGTTTTCCTCTTTCATTTTCTATAGCATTTTCGACATAAAATGTTGTGCAGCTCCAAGAAAAATAAAATTTCTTCATAATTTTTTATTTAATAATTAATTTATTTCATTTTTGAAAAGCTTAAGATAATATTGGTTCCTTTAACATGGCCTAGCTTTATTTGGAATATTTTTCTCATTAAAGTAATCTTCATAAGGTAATTTCACATAATGGATTTTACATTCCAAAAAAGAGATATGATTAACACCACAAATTTCACTTTGTAATTCTTGTATAATTTTGTTTATTGGGTTTGAATTTTATCACTCTGAAGCTGTTCTTTAATTCTTTTAATATTAATTTCCTCTTGTAAAGAATCAATATGAAATATTTTTTGAATGATTCTATTAATTCATTAATAATTATTTATTTTGGATTGGTAAATAATAAGAATTTACAAATCAATATGAAATTAATAGTTTTTATGGGCATTATTTGATTTAGGAAAGGAGTTCCTAATATCATATGTTGAGATAAATTTTTAACTAATAAGAATGGTGTAGAAATACAATATTTGTCTTTACAAATTACTGCATTAGATAATTTATATTCAATTTTCATTGTATTACCATTAGGTGAAGTCTTGAGTTGTCTTCTCAAAATATTTAGAAGGAAGAATACCTTCTTGAATACAATTTATATCACCTCCCAAGTCAACTAAATTTGTAAGAGAGGGAAATGTATATTCTTCATTAATACTTAGTTTTATAGAGAAAAATCAATTTTGCAAGTTAGCCTTTTGAATAGAATTTTATATTTCAATATTATTAAGAAAATCGATTTTATTAATGTTGGGGGATGACTCTTCTTCTGTTTATTCATTATTAATTTCAAGAGCTATTAATCTATGAGTCATTTCTTATTGTGATAATCTTATTTTAATAGTTTCTTATTTAAGGTTGTTAATTTTTTTTTTAAATCAGATATATTTGTTTGAGAGGGCGTATGTTTTTTAGACGTACTACTATATACTTCTTTCATGCTATAGAAAGCAAAATTCATCTAAAGTAGGTTTTTGTTTCTTTTCATTTAAAATATCTAAAAATTTTTTCTAGTTTTAGAATTAGAAATATTAGATAACATTTTGATTAATTGATTTTTTTTTCATCAAATTGAAGTTTGTTTTAATCCTTCATCAATTTGTTCATAGAGACACGAACCTCATAAATCTTGAAAGACCTACAAAAAATTTCCACTATCATTGTTACTTCTATCATTCCCTTACATTGTTTTGCTAGATCCTTAGGATTTAAAACTTTCTTTTATGTTCACACCAGGCTAGGCTAGCTAAATTAGTAAACTAGAGATTTTTTCTATGGAAGTAACTTTTACACTTTCCTTATGGGATTGATACGCGATACTCTTTGACGCATTACTACTTGACACATGAACTTGCATTGTACCGCTTGCCGAAGAAAGATGTTAATAATTGTTTCTTCTTTTACGAAAGCAATAGCTGAAAAATTTATGATTTAAGTTTGACTTTTATTTTCTTGTTTTTATTCAATGTTTCCTTTTTTATTGTTGATGCATCTGTATTGTTGTGTATATTTTTACTTGTGCTGAAAAATTAACAAAACTAAAAGAATAAAAAAAGCCAAAAATCTAAAATCATTTTCATGTTAATTTACTTTTTGTTTCTTTTGCTTTCGTTTGTATAGTGTACGTTGCATTTGCTTTTTATCTTATTGACTGACTTGTGTAGGTCAGTGTAATTGTTTGCTACAAAATTTTTAATTTGCCATTTATATGCATAAGGAAGTTGAGGCTAACCTTGCCCCTTTCGACCTTGAGATTGATCACACTTTTAGATGTCTTAGGAGATCACACTTATTATCTAAAATAACTATTGAGATGGTTGCCCCTAACATCCCCACCTTGAAACCACTTACGGAGTATGTCAACTCATTTGTTGAAGAAGTCCAAATGAGCATAAAATACCCATATGTAGAAGCCGACACCTTTGAATTGTGCCCTGTCATAATCCAGATGGTTAAAAATGACTAGTTTGGGGGACTTTCATGTGAAGATCCCAACCTTCACTTAGTCAATTTCCTTGAACTATGTGCCACCATTTGATACAACATGTCCCCAAAGATGTCGTTAAACTGAGGCTCTTTCCCTTTTCCTTATGAAGATAAGACTAAGCTATTGCTAAATTCCCTTACCCCATAATTAATCACGACTTGGAACGAATTAGCCCAAATATATCTAGCGAAATACTTTCCTCCATCTAGAACTACAAAACATAGAAATTTCATCATTTCATTCACACAAATCAATGAAGAGTTTATCTATGAGGCCTAAAAGAGAGATTCAAGGAATTACTTAGAAGGTGTCCATACCATGTCTTACCTGATTGACTAATCATTCAAAAATTTTTAAATGAATTAGTAGGTTCCATGAGACTCATAATAGATATTGCTACAGGGGGAACCTTAATGTTTAAACTTTTTTCATGAAGCCTACTGTTTGTACCTAAATTCTCTTAAAAATTTTACTTTGGATTTAATTTAATATATATACAATTTTGATTTTTGAAATTAGCATTTTAATATTAAAAAGTGAGACTTAAAAGAACTCGTACATTTAATAGTCTAAATAAGTGAACACAATACCATGAGCAATGCACCTATCCCGAAGAGTAGACAAATTACTTAATAGTGAGGCTCGATTAAAATAATTAATGAAATTATGACATATGTTTGGTCTGAAAAATCTTTTAAGTTGACTGATAGTTTCCCCTATATAATATAAAAGATTAGATAGGTTTTATACTACTTAGGTTTTAAAGCTCCCTATTGAGGTGAACTCCTATAGTTAATTACATCTCAAATGACCAAAGTCACTTGAGAAGACTCTTGATTTAGATCAGAGATATTTGTCTTCAAGAATTTCAAAGCTTAAGATTTCAAGGTCAGACATGAAAATTCAAATAGGAATGACCAAATAAGAATAG
Source organism: Phalaenopsis hybrid cultivar (assembly GCA_002079205.1). Lineage (NCBI taxonomy): Eukaryota > Viridiplantae > Streptophyta > Magnoliopsida > Asparagales > Orchidaceae > Phalaenopsis > Phalaenopsis hybrid cultivar. Next base: position 324,900 of record JXCR01080404.1, read on the forward strand.
TTATATTGGAATCCAAAGGGATGAAAAGTAGGGAAGGCCGTGGATCCTGAGGAGAACCTCATTCACTTCCCAAACTATCATATTTTGTGGCTTTATGTTTTGGAAAAGATATTTATTTTGATGTTTCATAAGGTCAATTTTGATATTTAAAGTTTACATTAGCATGACACGATCATACAAATGACTTAGAAGATAGAAGGGTTTATGTCGTAACAAACATCAACCACAGAGCCAAAAAGAGTTAGGCCTTAGATTACACAACATGGTTGTGTAAAGACCTAAAAATAAATTGAGGATTTACGTCATGATAGACGAGCTACCTTAGAGTCCTATGGCTAGTTTTTTAATTCAAGGGAAATGTTAGTTGATGTAGATATGTTTTATTGTTGTAGATTGTCGTCCTCCATCTGCTTCAGCTTGCTCCAAGCTCCTTGTTGACAGTTGCTCAGTGTTTAGTATTTTATGTCTTATGTTTTTATTTAAATTATTTTAATCCAATTAATTAAAAGGTATGTGTTTAGGTTTTGTAGTGATTCGCCCTAGGTAAATCGACTACTATTTTCTATCCTAAAGGTTTTACAATTATATAAATAAATGTAAAAGTAAGGGGAAAAAAATTGTTGTAGTAAAAATGTTGTGAAATATAAATGTGTGTACCTGGGCATATGGTACTACTGCAAAAGGGGGTCAGTATAACAAGCATAATATAATAAAGTGCAAGAAATTTAGGCAAGTTTAGGAAATTTGTGCAAAACATAAGAAAATCTGGTACGAGAAAACTTTGATAAATCGTAAGAAAAACACGAATCGAGCAAAACAAAACCCGCAATCACATATGGAAGACAAGTCTAAATGTAAGACTTTAGTAAAGTTGGGGGCTCAGAGTTGGGTTGTGTGCTTCCAGCCTTAGACAGAATCTACTGACCAAATAATTTTAGGAGAGCATGTTCTAGCCTAATCAAGATGATTAACTAGTGGACTTCAGTAACTTTGCATTCAAAACTCTTTTACTTTTCATGCAGATAATACTTTGTTTAGTAGTCAAAGCAGTGATATTTTGAGAAAAAAACATATTTTGGTTATATTTAAATATGTTTTGGAAAATTTAGATTGTCCATGAGTTAATTAGACTGAAAATACCGACACCCTAAGAGTGTAAGGGGTAACTTCTTACCAAGTGTTGGTGAATCGTATCATCGGTCCTATCTCCTCTCTAAAGGTCGTTTGGGGTAGAAGATACTTTTCTAACATCCTACTTCTTATCCCTCTTTTAACACACATAAGCAATGTCGTCATCGCCCGTACCACTTGAACCTCAAACTTAAACTAGCCTGAAGATTCATAGGGGATGTACCAAATATCCTCAGTTGCTCACAAGGGTTTACACACTTCATCTAAAGCTCATACCTTGAGCATTGAGTTTTTAATATAGGATAAGTAGTTTTGGGGTATTTCTATTGATTTGTGAATTATCGGGTCCCGAGTCATAAATTGGTGAGTTTTAGGAATTTCATGTTAATTTAACTGTTGTTATATTTTAAAGATGATCTTATTCAACAAATTGCAACAGACTCAGAGGTTCAATAAAGTATTCAGAATCTTCGAAGAATGTCCAGAGAATGATTCTACACTAACTTAGGATCTTCTAGACCACTTTAAGTTCATTCTGGATTGCTTCCAAGTTAAATTAACGTCTTAATGTTTTCTCAATGTATATCTTAACCAACCCATGAGTAGGCAAGGAGTTACTTGTCTTTTTTACGTTTGAGGTTTCGAATGGATGGCCACCCCAAGGGTGAGCCCAATCATTTAAGTGAGCTAGTAGTGTTTAAGATAAGTTATGTTCTTTCTTTTCTAATCCCTTTAGATATTTCCAGATCAATCCTAGCTCACTACCAAGCTCTTAGACTTTTTAATGGGTAGATTCGCATCTAATTTCTTTTTTAAAAGTTAAGTGAAATGAAATTGATTCTTATTAAACAATTGAATTATGGGTTAATCATTAATCTGAGCCTTCAAATTAGTTAATTATTATCTTTCTTTCTCATGCCTCTCACATTAGAATCATCCAATGTACTCATATTCCAAATTATAACAATTTGATTAATTGCAATTTTACGCTTTTCTAGAGAATAGTGTGAATTGGTTTTTACCTCTTTTTTCTTTATGTTGCAATCATCCTAGGGAATCAATTATGATCAATATTACCCTTTCACCCCTTAGTTTGACCTAAAATTTTAATTAGGACTCAAAATTCAATAATTTCCATTTTTCCCCTAGGGCTCTTTACTTCATTCAATTTAATTCAAATGACTTTTACACTTTGTTGGATTGCTACTCATGGGTTAATTAAGACACCAAAGAAGATTTTGTACTTTTCTTATTTTTATTTTATTTTTTATAATTATTTTAGTTCAAAAATAAGGATTTTTAAAGTTGATTCATTTACTTAATTAAAACATTCCCTCTGTTATTAAGAAAATTTTAAGAGGTTCACATTGTTCAAAGGACCACTCAGTCCAATTTTCATGGTTTTTTAATTATATTTCAATTATTAAAAATTTTAGTTGATTTTAATAAATAAATGAATATAAGTTATATTTTATTTTGAAAATTACCTTTATATTTTTCTTCAATCTCTCTGACTTTAGAGAACCCAGAGAAATTAATTTCATATTTTTCTGATTCTTATTCTATTTTTTATAATTTTTAAGTCAAAAATATAAGAAAATACATTTAATAAAAAAATTTGGCTGAAAATAATTATTATGGCTCTACAATTTTTTACACATGTTAGGCATTTTTGAGATTTTTGGTATTTTAATTAATATTTAATTAAGAAAATTGGTAAAAATAAACTTTTTATTTTGATTTCAATTTTATATTTCTTAGGTAGCCCTAATCTTAAGGAACACTCCAAACTAATTTTCATAATTTTCTGATTTATATTCTATTTTTTTATAATTATTTTAAGTTAAAATCCTTATTTACTTAGAAAATATTTTTTTACATTAAAAATACTTTTTACGGCTCTACAATTTTCACAGAAACCTCTTAAGGTCATTTTTTTCAATTTGAGTTATTTTTTTTATTTTTTAATATTTTTCTTATTTTTGTTATTTTTCTTAATTTTAAAATAGGACAATTTGTTTTAAATTTTTGAAATTTAATTTTTATTTTTTTTAGTTCCTCTGACCTCAAGAAACCTACCAACCCAATTTTTATAAATTTCTAACTTAGATTTCATTTTTATAATTTTTTTAAGAAAAATAAGGGTTGTTTATTTTTAAAATTAGGGTTTCCAATGTTAGAGGTGTACTTTAACCTTGGGAAAAAATCAGAGAACATCCCTAAGCATGTGAGAAATGAGCCCTCCAAATTCCACAATTTAGGATTAATATTTAATTATTTATGATTTAAAGAAGTTTCAAAGTGTTTAATTAATTGAAAAATAAATACAAAGGAAATATTTTTTACTTTTAGTCACCTTATTCTCCTCTATTCATTGAGTACATGGGTATTTTTCTTTTATTTTTAGCATTTTATGCACCAAGTTATAAAATTTTGAAGTTTCTGTAATTATTTAAATCAAAAAATACCCCTAATTTCCTACTTATCCACGTCAGCGCTGACTGTATCCTCGGGGTTTCTGAAACCCCACATGACACATTTTGATTTGCTCTCACCATCCACATCAATGCCTCGTCAGCTCTGCATTCACGCTCAATTCCTTCATCCGACCACATTTGAGCCATTCGTTCGATGCACGCAGTAACAGATGACAACTGTTCATCATCCTTTATCTTCCTAATCATAGAACCACTCCTTTTCTAAACTTAAGATCTCGCTCGATACTCAACCAAATTAAGTGAGGTTTGTTTTTACCACTTCATCTAGTTGAGATGAACCTATCTATATGGTTACATATGTATGAAATGCATGTTTTCTTCATAAAGTTCCAAACTAAGGAAAAAATTAGGAATTTTGATCCATACCTTTGTCCAAGAGGTACAGCAACAATAGATTGGTTTCTGAGCTTCACATTGAGTTCACGAATGTCCTCCAAGTGTTGGTTTGTTCTGGTGTTGCACCTAGGTATGAATTCAATCAGAGGGTGGATCGGGTTTGTTCTAGGACTGTGTCAGGGTGCTCGGGAGAGAGGTTGATTGGGGAAGTTTCCTTGAGCTCTTGTGATGCTTTTAGAGCAATCAATTTGGAGTTTTAGAGGACTTGGTGGTATGGTCATGAAATATCCTAATTTTCAAGCTTAAAATTGGGGCTAAACACTGAGAGAGAGAGAGAGAGAGAGAGAGAGAGAGAGAGAGAGAGAGAGAGAGCTGGAAAGTGGTTGGAATAGGCTTAGGAAGGTTGCAATTGAGGTTTGGAGTGATTTTGGTAGGGCTTGGCCAAGGTTAGTGCACTTCTCCTCATTTGGTCGTGAGGGGTTCTCAATTTATAGCCATGGCCATGGTGGCTAACAGGGCAAGCCAGGGTGACCAAGATGAAGCTTAGGGGGAGGGAAGAAAGGCTTCATTACCCAATGGGAATGTGCCAAGTCAGGGAGTCTCAATTTTGGGGTTGAACCATGGAGGGGCTCTTAGGCTTGGTTTCTTCTGGTGGATAGGGTGGCCGGTTAGGGAAGGTGTGGTCACCTCTACACTAAAAGGGGTCAAGGAGGTTGTGAAGTCAAGTTAATTTGGTCCCAAAGATGGTCATGGCCAAGATCCAAGGAGGAAATGAGGTTTGGGCTTGGATTGACTTGGGTTGGGATTAACCCCTTGGTCAAGTGGCTAGCACAAGTTCATAGTGGCTAGAGTGATTGGCTTGAGCCCAAGGGAGGTTTGGGTGGGTTTAGGTTGCAGGTTTGGTCATGGGGCAAAGAGGTTAGATGTATCATGGGGTGTCGGTCGCCATGCGGCTGGGTGTGGTTTAATTTAGCGTAATATAGTGTTTAGAAATTAAGTAATTTAATTTAAAGAAAATGGGGTCAAACTGATCCCATTGATTCCTACAGTTTGGATAATCGAGCTAACCACGAGTAATGTACCACCCTGAAAGGTAATACATTGCTTGATAATAAGCTCAATTAAATAAACTATAGAAATAAATGACTTCCGTTTGATCTGCAAGTTTACATGATGACCGACAGATTCCCCTATTCGATATGAGAGACAAATAGGGTTTATTTTAAGTCTGGGTTCTTTTAAGTTCCCTATAAGGGCAAGCCCCTATAGTTAATTATATCTTAAGCGACGAATCACCTAAGAAAACTCTCGATAAAAATCAGGAATCTTTTATTTTCATGAAGTCAAAAGGAAGGGTTTTCAACGAACATGATTGTGAAATTTTCAATAGGGATTGGTTCAAAGGTGAAAGATTTTGTTTTAAGAATCAAAGGAAGAAAAGTATGGGAGATGAAAGATCCAGAGTAGGTTTTTGGTAATCCCCCAAACTATCATAATGTTTGGCTTAATTTAAGATGATATTAATTTAAGTTAACTCTTGTCAGTTTTATTAATTAGGGCTTAGATTTGTGTAATGATGATCTACACAAAAAACCTGGAAAGATAGGAGGTTTTACGTTGAGTGACTACCTCAGAATCATAAAACAGGTTAGGACATGGCAGGAGCCTAATAAGAGAGAGTTTTATGTCATAAAAGACAGTCTCAGAATCCTAAGGATTGTTATTTAAACTAAAGAAAGGGTCTTGAACGAGCTGCCCACGAAGTCTGCTCCAAGTTCCGTACTCGAATCTCTTCAGGTCCTCCAATCTTATTATTAAAAGTTTTATTTGTTTCGATAATTTTATAGTGAATTAATTAAATGGTAGTGGAGGTATAGTTCAAACCCAGGCCAAGGCTACGTTTACTTCAGCTAAGTAATTCCCTAATGTTATGATTTCTAAGTTCTCCCTAATCTAAACAACTTTTATTTCTTCATTATTTGTCCTTAACACATGCATTCTATGTTTGATAAAAGTAGTAAAAGAACATGC
>JXCR01080404.1:334551-394787 GCA_002079205.1 Phalaenopsis hybrid cultivar
GACCGTTTTGGAAATTGATCATGGGTCAATTAAATTGATTTGGATTTATCTGAAATTGGATCTTGACATGTTGAATTTGAAATTAAGGTATTTGATTAGTCATGAAGCTCAATTTGACAATTTTTGTCAAAGCGAGTGAATTTGATCAAATTGGATCCAATGGATAGTCAAGAATTGGTTTTAAGGGTATTTGAAATAATTCTGGAGGATTTGAGAATTTTCGGTCCACGAGTGACATTTTGGTAATTTTGGCCGCATTTGGTCAAAGTGGTCAAAATGTTGATTAAAGACTCGAGGCAGTTCAAGATAAAATTTGGAGTCAAACGACAATGTTCGGGGTTATTTTCGATCAATGTGAAATGTTTTATGATCCCAAAGTATTTTTTAAGTATTCGTTATTTTGATGTCGAAGTGTCAAAAAGTTATCCGGAAGTATGACAATATTACAGTCAAAATTCTCAGGAAGACATAAGGAATTATTTTGTGTGATTTTTAGGACTTATCGGTGACTATGGGAGATTTTGGAAAATTTGATATTTTGGGAGTCCAAGGGCATTTTGGTAATTTTTGGGAAAATTGGGTATTTTTGCAATTTTTGGGTATCAAATTGTCTAAATGATAAAATCAAATGGTTTGAAGTGGGTTGTGTGATTCAATTGCAATTTTCGGAGATTTTGAAAAATTAGAACATTCAAGTGAGGTATTTTAGGAGAAACTGGGTTCAAATAATTTTGGTCAGCCTCATGGGTGTAATGACTGCAACATTGTGATATGAAAATGCAATGTTTATGATGATCATGGGGATTATGAATGATGATGCAATGTATTGAAGTCCAAAAAAAGGTGTAGAGTAGTGCAAGACTTTCCTGTGGTCCAAAGGTCCTATAGGAATTCTCATCAGGGTTCCCTTATGTAATCTCTAATCTTTGTATTAAAAACTAGTGATCACATATCGAACCAACATAGAGAATACAAATTTGGTTGCAATGTCTACGGAGAAGTTGGGTACCATTTCTATGATACTAAGATAGTCTTCAGGAAAATCCTAAGACTAGATCCTAGTTACTAAAGGAAAGCCCCAAAACCCTCACCCAAAAGTGAGGTCAACATTCGTGTTCGAAATTGACTCGTGTTCGAAAATGGCACGTGAATAGTGTTTTTGTGTTCGGCTCGATTTAAATATTCGTGTTCGTGTTCGGCTAAAAATTGGCTCATTAAAATTAAACTGAAAAAATAGATGAAGTGTTGAATTCAAACCCGAACCAAATGTATGCAAAACAAGATGCAAAACCACATTACCACAAAAGTAGTTACGATTTAAACTTAGATATAAATATATATAATATATTATTATATAAATAATATGTGTAATATATANTCTGATTTTTATTCTATTTTTTATAATTATTTTAGTTCAAAACTATGGATTTTCAAAGTTGATTCATTTACTTAATTAAAGCATTCCCTCTATTATTAAGAAAATTTTAAGAGGTTCACATTGTTCAAAGGACCACTCAGTCCAATTTTCATGATTTTTGAATTATATTTCAATTATTAAAATTTTTAGTTGATTTTAATGAATAAATGAATATAAAATATATTTTATTTTGAAAATTACCTTTATATTTTTTTAATCTCTCTGACTTTAGAGAACCCAGAGAAATTAATTTCATATTTTTCTGATTCTTATTCTATTTTTTATAATTTTTAAGTAAAAAATATAAGAAAATAGATTTAATTAAAAAATTTGGCTAAAAATAATTTTTATGGCTCTACAATTTTTTACACATGTTGGGCATTTTTGAGATTTTTGGTATTTTAATTAATATTTAATTAAGAAAATTGGTAAAAATAAACTTTTTATTTTAATTTCAATTTTATATTTCTTAGGTAGCCCTAGTCTTAAGGAACACTCCAAACTAATTTTCATAATTTTCTGATTTATATTCTATTTTTTATAATTATTTTAAGTTAAAATCCTTATTTACTTAAAAAATATATTTTTACATTAAAAATACATCTTATGGCTCTACAGTTTTCATAGAAGCCTCTTAAGGTCATTTTTTTCAATTTGAGTTATTTTGATATTTTTTTATTTTTTTTATATTTCTCTTATTTTTGTTATTTTTCTTAATTTTAAAAATAGGAAAATTTGTTTTAATTTTTTTAAATTTAATTTTTATTTTTTCTAAGTTCCTCTGACCTCAAGAAACCTAACAACCCAATTTTTATAATTTTCGAACTTATATTTCATTTTTATATTTTCTTAAGCAAAATAAGGGTTGTTTATTTTCAAAATTAGGGTTTCCAATGTTAGAGGTGTCCTCTAACCTTGGGAAAAAAATCAGAGAACATCCCTAAGCATGTGAGAAATGAGCCCTCCAAATTCCACAATTTTAGGATTAATATTTAATGATTTATGATTTAAAGAAGTTTCAGAATGTTTAATTAACTGAAAAACAAATATAAAGAAAATATTTTTGACTTATAGTCACCTTATTCTCCTCTATTCATTGAGTACATGGGTATTTTTATTTTATTTTTAGCATTTTTCTGCACTAAGTTATAAAATTTTGTAAGTTTCTGTAATTATTTAAATCAGAAAATACCCCTAATTTCCTATTTATCCACGTTAGCGTTGATTGTATCCTCGGTGTTTCTGAAACCCCACATGACACATTTTGATTTGCTCTCGCCGTCCACAACAATGCCTCGTCAGTCCTGCATTCACGCTCCATTCCTTCATCCGACCATATTCGAGTCGTTCGTTCGATGCAATAATAGATGACATCTGCTCATCGTCCTTTATCTTCCTAACCAAAGAACCACTCATTTTCTAACCTTAAGATCTCGCTCGATACTCAACCAAATAAAGTGAGGTTTGCTTTTACCACTTCATCTAGGTGAGATGAACCTATCTATATGGTTACATGCTTATGAAATGCATGTTTTCTTCATAAAGTTCCAAACTAAGGGAAAAATTAGGAATTTTGATCCATACCTTTGTCCAAGAGGTGTAACCACAATTAGATTGGTTTCTGAGTTTCACCTTGAGTTCAAGAATGTCCTCCATGTGTTGGTTTTCTCTAGTGTCGCACCTAGGTATGAATTCAATCAGAGGGTGGATCGGGTTTATTCTAGGGCTGTGTCAGGGTGCTCGGGAGAGAGGGGTTTTGATTGGGGAAGTTTCCTTGAGCTCTTGTGAAGCTTTTAGAGCAATCAATTTGGAGTTTTGGTGGACTTGGTGGTATGATCATGAAATATGCTGATTTTCAAGCTTAAAATTGGGGCTAAACATTGAGAGAGAGAGAGAGAGAGAGCTGGAAAGTGGTTGGAATAGGCTTAGGAAGGTTGCAATTGAGGTTTGGAGTGATTTTGGTAGGGCTTGGCCAAGGTTAGTGCACTTCTCCTCATTTGGCCGTGAGGGGTTCTCAATTTATAACCATGGCCATGGTGGCCAACAAGGCAAGCCGGGGTGACCAAGATGAAGCTTAGGGGGAGGGAAGATAGGCTTCATTACCCAATGAGAATGTGCCAAGTCAGGGAGTCCCAATTTTGGGGTTGAACCATTGAGGCGCTCTCGGGCTTGGTGTCTTCGGGTGGCTAGGGTGGCCGGTTAGGGAAGGTGTGATCACCTCTACACTGAAGCGGGTCAGGGAGGTTGTGAAGTCAAGTTAATTTGGTCCCAAAGATGGTCATGGCCAAGATCCAAGGAGGAAACGAGGTTTGGGCTTGAATTGACTTGGGTTGGGATTAACCCCCTGGTCAAGTGGCTAGCACAAGTTCAAGGTAGCTAGAGTGATTTGCTTGAGCCCAAGGGAGGTTTGGGTGGGTTTAGGTTGCAGGTTTGGTCATGGGGCAAAGGGCTTAGATGTATCATGGGGAGGGGATAACTTGTGTGAGGAGGAAAAGGGAAGAGTCCTCCTTCTTCCATTTTTGGAAAAGCTAACTCATATGGAGCCCATGGATGGCTTCATGGGTCTTGCCATGCCATGCATGATGCAATGAATACATTTCATGAAAAGGGAACATCAATTTTATGAATTTTGGGGGAAAAGGCCATGATATCAAATTTGGGCAAAAATTTAAATGTATGCATGATATGATGCTTGGTTTTATTAAAAGGATGATGAAGGAAGAAAATTTGTCATGTGGGCTTGGATTTAGGCTTTTCAAATAAACAAAATGGGCTTTTGGAAAGGCATGTGNGATGTTTTATTTTCATGAGTTCAAAAGGAAAGAGTTTTCAACGAACATGATTGTAAAATTTTCAATAGGGATTGGTTCAAAAGGTGAAAGATTTTGTTTTAAGAATCAAATGAAGAAAAGTTGAGGAGATTAAAGATCCAGAATAGGTTCTTGGTAATCCCCCAAACTATCCTAATGTTTAGCTCAATTTAGGATGATATTAATTTAAGTTAACTCTTGCCAGTTTTATTAATTAGGACTTAGATTTATGTCATGATGATTTACACAAAAAGCCTAGAAAGATAGGAGGTTTTACGTCGAGTGACTACCTCAGAATCCTAAAATAAGTTAGGACATACTGCATTTCGGGACTATGCAGGAGTCTAATAAAAGAGAGTTTTATGTCATAAAAGACAACCCCGAAATCCTAAGGATTGTTATTTAAACTAAAGAAAGAGTCTTGAACGAGCTGCCTACGAAGTCTGCTCCAAGTTCCATACTGAAATGTCTTCAGGTCTTCAAGTCTTCAGGTTCTCCAATCTTATTATTGAAAGTTTTATTTATTTTGATAATTTTATAGTGAATTAATTAAAAGGTAGTGGAGGTATAGTTCAAACCTAGGCCAAGGCTAAGTTTACTTAAGCTAAGTAATTCCCTAATGTTATGATTTCTAGGTTCTCCCTAATCTAAATAACTTTTATTTCTTCCTTATTTTTCCGTAACACATGCATTCTATGTTTTATAAAAGCAGTAAAAGAACATGCATTTAAATACATAAAGCAATAAATAGAACAAATAAAGAAACAATGTTTTATTAAATTTTTATTAAATCTTTATTATTTAATTAGTGGTAACCCAGTCAAGATGTCTATGGCTCCATCGTCCCGGGTCACCTGGTGCTCTAGCTTACTTGGTCCGAAAGGTGGTTGCCCACCAGGACCGGAAGATTCTTGTCAACATCCACAGAATGCATCGTCCAAGGAATCTTCGTAAACTAGAACAGAAAAGGGTTTAAGTTGCGTTATGTGATCTTTGTGATTAAGATTTGATTAATTCTTGAATTACTTCATCAATTTTATGGTTAAAATATTTTAGGTTGTTTACATCTTGTTGTCGGATTTTAAGTATTTTATTTTAGTTTTTTTGGTTCACTTGTTATTACTTATGTGAAGTTGACGACTTCGAAACTGACTTAACCTCAAAGCCATGCTTTAAAGCCTTGTTGTATTTGTTTTAGTTTAAGTTTAAGTTTTTAATATGTTTTATGTAAATTTTACCCCTCCCAATGTGTTTTATTTTATTTCTTAATTGATGTTCAAGTTGAGGGGTTTAGTTTAACTTAGGCTTAAGGTTTTACCTAAAAGGTTCTCCTGTGTTCAACCTATGGATTAGGCTCTTAACCTAAGGTTTAAGGTAGGTTTAGCTTAAGACTAAGCTATGATTCAAGTTTGTTTACCCTAAAAATCAGGGTTGGATTAGGGTTAACTAACCTAAGGTTTAGGTTCACTAATCCAATTGGTTTAGGGTTAACTAACCTAGGGTTTAAGTTAGCTAATCCTATTGGTTTAGGGCTAACTAACCTAGGGTTTAGGTTAGCTAATCTTATTGGTTTAGGGTTAACTAATCTAGGGTTTAGGTTAATTAATCCTATTGGTTTAGAGTAACTAACCCTAATGGTTTAGGTTAAGGCTGATCTAAGATTAAGGTTTAGTTTAGGATGAACATAATATGTAGGTTAGACTAAACTAAAATTCATGTTAACTAACCTTAAAATCCAAGAAGTTTATTCTGAATTAAATGATAGGATGACTTAAATTTCAAGTTTAAAATGGTCCAACTATTCAATTTTGAATCACCTAGAGGTTAAGTCTTTCCAAGCTAGACTTGGTCTAAAGACTGGCTGACTTAAAGTCCTAAATGACTAAAATTGGACTTAATGGGTGATTGACTCAATTCTTATGTTGGTTGACCAAGTATGTAATCAAGTTGAACATGACCTAAAGAGAATTGGCTAGATTGGACTTAGGTTGAGCTTGGGTTAGGTAAACTTAGCCTAAATTAAACCTGAACCCTAATTAACGTGTTTTAATTATAAAAATTATTTTAAACATGATTTTAAAATTTTTAAACCTCTATTAATGGTTAAACCTTCAATCAGATAGAGTTTTCTAATTTTTATAATTTTTAATTTACATAAATGTGTCGTTTCATTCAAAAATCAAAATACGAATATAGAGAAACTAAAATGTCTTGGAAAAATCAGAGAAGCTTTTCCCAAGGCCATTTAATATTTTTGCCAAATTTTATATTTTTCTCATTTATATTTTAATTTTTATGATTTAAATACTCCAGAATTTCAAAAAATAATTTAAAAATATTTATTTTATNATCTTGGAAAAATCAGAGAAGCTTTCCTTAAGGTTATTTAAAATTTCTGCCAAATTTCATATTTTCCCATTTATATTTTAATTTTTATGATTTAAATACTCCAAAATTTCAAAAAATAATTTAAAAATATTTATTTTATAAAAAATTATGATTTTAGTTTTTAAAAATTATCATTCTTTTTCTGAGTTCATAGCATCTTTTATTTTATTTTTTGGAGTTTTCTATAAAAAGTTATGAAATTTTGAAGTTTAATTATGAATTTTAAAATAAAATAATAAAATAAAAAGAAATTTTTCTCATCTCCTCCCTCCCTCGCGCGACGCCCACGGAGCCGGACCTCGACGCATGCATGGAGGAAAACCAACGGCCGAAACTTTCTGGAGTCCGTTATCCGCCGATTCTCAACCAAATTTTGCATTTTTGGGCTCGTTTTGTTCAGCTCGAAGAGTAGATCATATCCATACGGATACTTGAGTATTTTGTGATATACTTTTCGATCTGGAATGGAGGGAAGTTCGAGATTATTATTTCAATTTAAGAGATATACCTGAGCCTAAGAGGTTTGTCCTCAATTAGGTTTGAATAAGTAGGTCTTCCTGAGCTTATCCAACTCCTCGCGGCGTCGTTTTGACGTAATTTTTGCGTCGGGTCGGAGGTTTACCAAAATTTAGCTCGGTTTCGGCTTTTCCGGCGACGTCGGCGTTTTCCGGCGAGAGAGAAGAAAGGGGAGCTGCTGTTGTGTGTGTGGAGAAGGAATGACGTGTTTTTTTTTTTGGTGTGGTGCTGGTGTTTATATAGGAAAAGAGGGAGAGAGAGAGATAAATGGAGATAGGAGTTGAGAGAGGTGCATGCCTCATGCATGCCATGCGTGAGAGATATTATATATATATATATATATTTATTTTTGAGCATGCGTATATTGGAGGGAGAGAGGGAGGGAGAGAGGGAGGGAGAGAGAGAGAGAGAGAGAAAACGTGATGAAGATATGCCTGGATAGATTTATCTCTTATATATATATATATATTATTATCCTATAGCCTACGCATGCTTCAATCCCTTCCATTAAATGGCTGGATTTTTCTCTCTCCGAATTATTTCTCACATGCCTCTATTTATATATATATACATATACATATATATATTTAATATATATTATATTAATAGTAATATAATAATAATAATAATAATAATATCATTCCCTCATGAACATCTCTTCTAGGCAAAATCGACGTTCCAGACACGCTCGCGTGGTCCACTTCGTCATTCGGGGTCGTTCAGACCATTTTTTTTTGTGATCGAGTAAAAAAAAATGTGTCAAATTTAATTTTCGTCAAAATTTTGGTTCGCAATCGACCGTTTTGGAAATTGATCACGGGCCAATTAAATTGATTTGGATTTATCTGAAATTGGATCTTGNAAAAAAAAGTGTCAAATTTAATTTTTGTCAAAATTTTGGTTCGTGATCGACCGTTTTGGAAATTGATCACGAGCCAATTAAATTGATTTGAATTCATTTGCTGAATTTGAAATTAAGATATTTGATTAGTCATGGAGCTCAATTTGAAGATTTTGGTCAAATTAGACCCANAAGAGAGAGAGATATGGATTTTTATTATTATTATTTTTTTTTTAAGGGATGCAGCGTGGGAGTTAGAGAGAGAGAGAGGTGGTTTGAGCATGCGTGAGTTAATACTCTTACATATATATATATATATATATATATATATATATATATATATATATATATATATATATTTGATGCATTNAATCCAATGTATGGTCAAGAATTAGTTTTAGGGGTGTTTGAAATAATTTTAGAGGATTTGAGAATTTTTTTTGGTCCACGGGTGGCAATTTGGTAATTTTGGCCGACTTTGGTCAAAGTTGTCAAAAGCTTGATCTAAAGACTCGAGATGGTTCAGGATGAAATTTAGAGTCAAACGACAGTGTTTGGGGTCATTTTCGATCAATGTGAACGGNTATCCATGAGTGGCATTTTGGTAATTTTGGCCGTCTTTGGTCAAAGTTGTCAAAAGGTTGATTAAAAGGCTCGAGGTGGTTCAGGATGAAATTTAGAGTCAAACGACAGTGTTCGGGGTCATTTTTGATCAATGTGAACGGTTTTATGATCCCCGAAGCATTTTTTAAGTATTCGTTATTTTGGTGTCGAAGTGTCAAAAAGTTATCCGGAAGTATGGCAATATTACAGTCAAAATTCTCAGGAAGACATAAGGAATGATTTGGTTTGATTTTTAGGATTTATTGGTGACTCTAGGAGATTTTGGAAAAATTTGATATCTCGGGGGTCCAGGGGCATTTTGGTAATTTTTGGGAAAATTGGGTATTTTTGCAATTTTTGGGTATCAAATGGTCTAAATGATAAAATCAAATGGTTTGAAGTGGGTTGTGTGATTCAATTGCAATTTTGGGAAATTTTGAAGAATTAGAACATTCAAGTGAGGTATTTTAGGGGAAACTGGGTTCAAATAATTTTGATCAGCCCCATGGGTGTAATGACTGCAACATTGTGATATGAAAATGCAATGTTTATGATGATCATGTGGATTATGAATGATGATGCAATGTATTGGAGTCCAAAGAGGTGTAGAACAGCGCAAGACTTTCCTATGGTCCAAAGGTCCTATAGGAATTCTCATCAGGGTTCCCTTATGTAATCTCTAATCTTTGTATTAAAAAATTATTGATCACATATAGAACCAACATAGAGAACAAAGATTTGGTTGAAATGTCTAAGAAGTAGGTGGGTTCCATTTCTAAGAAGCTAAGATAGTCATCAGGAAAGTCATAAGGCTAGATCCTAGTCACTAAAGAAAAGACCCAAAACCCTCACCCAAAAGTGATGTCAACATTACTTAAAAGTAAAGTCATGAGGCTCTTCAACAAGTTTATTTGGGCTTGGTAGAAAAAGCAAGTTCATTAGTTACCCTGGCCGAATCTTTGCAAGCCTGTCCAAGCTGGAGGTTATGGTTTTAAAAGCTTCCACCATCTCAGATTTATCAATTTATGAAAATTGTGGATTAAATTTAGAGCACAAGATTATCTGTGGGCCAGGTTCATGATGGGTAAATATTGCAAGCCTGTCCAAGCATTTGGGTGACTCAAGGATATGGTCTCAACTGTTGGCAATCAGGCATCAAGCTAAAGGGGCTATTATTTGGTAACTTAGGAAGGGCCAGATCAATTTCTAACTTGATCAGTGGATCTGTAACGAATAAAAATTCACTCACTATGCAGCAAATTGATGAGATGATTGCTGAAGTTGACCAAAATGGAAGTGGTGCAATTGAACTTGATGAATTTGTATGCATGATGACTGATAAAATGGAAGAAAGGGACATTCTGGAAGACCTGCATAAAGCTTTTCAAATCATTAATTACGACAGTGATGTAAAATACTAATGACACTATAGTCTCATGCATATTATTTCTGATGTTTTCATTAATGTACAGTTCATGTTAAGTGATTTAATGAATGTCAACTTCAACTTTCTGATTGCAGGGTAGAATTTCTGCAGCAGACATTATGAGTATCTCAAAAGAGTTTATACTACTACTAACACCAATTGTTTTTTTATTGTCATTTATGTTGCTGTTTCATGGCAGGACCTGTTTGATTGGTTGCATGCTTACTGTGCTTGATTAACGAATCCATCCGAGCTGAATCTGATTTTCGTTCCAATCTGAAGGAGCTATAAGTTTTATGATTACTATGTATTTTTTGTTATTTTTCTGTAATGGGAAGGGCTAGTTCATCCGAGCTGCAGAATGAATTGCAGTTTTTTAAAAGGACAATATTTGTCATTTATCTATAATGGGAAGGGCCAGTTCATCCGAGCCGCAGAATGAATTTTTGTGTATTTTTTGTTTTATGGTATAAGTTTTATGATTCCTTCAATAATGGTTGACATTTGTGGTGTCCATTTGAAGTAAAAAATTGAGGTTTACGGTTGCAGTTTTAGCATTGATTTTGTGTGGATTTCTTTATGATTTCTCTATAATTTCTCACAAAGAAGTTATGATTGTAAGAAGAAGTTTTAGCTTTGGTATCCAATTGAAGTAAAAATTGATTTTTAGTACCCATTGTGGCTGTTGAAATGCATTGTCCAAAACCTTAAAGCTGCTGTAGCCGTATTTTCAATCAGTGGATCTGTAATGTGGATAAAAATCGTTTATACTAATACATTTTTGGTGTTGGATATCTAAAAAATAATTTTTTCTAAAGTTGTGTATATATTCCCCTCAAAAAGCCAAAATATTTTTTTAAAAGTAATAAAACTAAGCGTTTTTTTTGGTGTTGGATGTTAGAAGATTGAATTTTTTATAAAGATATGCAGAGGGTTTTCAAAAAAAGTAAAATCATATGTTTAAACCAATCAAACTAATCGGTTTTTTTGGTGTTGGATATGTAAAGATTGAATTCCACCAGCATGGACTTCTAAAACATACGTTCCAGAGTATGAGGAACAACCTAGGGAATCAGCAGCGAGAAGCAATCAAAGCAGATACATTAAAATTCCCAAAATAATGAATAAAATTTTTCATTTTTTGTTGCGAACCAACGCAATAATGAAACATATAATTATGAGTTGCAATAAATTTTCTTTATCCATAATGCTTAAACTATACAGTTATTAAAACAGGGACCAGATACATCAATTTTAAAACAAGAGCTAGACACATTTGCTTTGTGTTGACTCATCAGCTCCATGTTGCAGAAGACAGTGAATCTGCTGTTCTAGCTCATGTGTTCAATCTCAGACTCATAGCCTTCCAAAAGGACCTGTAGTAATTCATCAACCAAACTTTTAAATGAGGAGGATATTTATAGCTTTTACAAATAATTTAAATTTTCACGTAGTATAGTAAATGTAGTAGTAGTAAATGTAGGAATACTCCATGAAGGGCAGACCTAATACACCAACATGTGTTGGAATAGTAAATGTTGCTTTCCGGGTTAACAATCATTAATTTAAGGCTCCAAAGTATTGCTGAATTTCAAAAAAAAAAACAAATGTATTTCAGTATTTTTTTTATCATATCCGTTAAAATCCTAAGCACATATAAGATACAACGTACTTATTAATTTAAAATATTACATGTATGACCACTGAGGCATTGGTTTCTCATTGAGACATTCTGTCATCATTGCAGTGTAGGATTCCATGTTCCGTGGAGAAAATGAATTTTGCATGTGTGTATCGATGTATTATTGAATCATGAAATCATCGTATTACAACATAAACAATTATGAAAATTTATACATGTGTTAGAACATTGGGTAATGAACATATGGGTGGATGACATTGTGATGATTCGGGTTCTTCGGTTGTTGATACAATTTTTTGTTTGCCTAAATATATACATATGGAATGGTAAATGATGATATGACTGGAGTGACACAACATATAAAAGGGGTGAAGTTGTTGAACCATACCTTTTGATCTTTTATTTTTCTCCCAATACCCTTTCAGTCTGGCATTAGATATTCCTTTAGGGCGCATTTTAGCTGGATCATTCATATTTGATTCATTATTGACTGGTGCTTTATTTTTCCTTTGTTGTCTTCCTGATCGAGTACCCTTACCAATCAAAATGTCATCAATGTCTAATGATAATTTCTTCATGGATTCCTTCATGCACTGCTCAGCTTCCGAATCCCCCTTTGCTTTCCGGGTACATTGATATGCAACTTTCTGCATGTGTGCTTCGAATAATAGGTCGCCTTGAATATTATTTGAGGACTGTGACTGCTGCAGATACATGTATCTGGAACTGTTATAAACATCCCTCTTTGCATTTTCTGACAATCTCAGTAGTAGATATTTATCCGGTATTTTCTTAATGTGTAAAAAAATTAGTACTCGTAGAGAGTGTGCACACAGTAGCCCCATCATTTTGAACTTCCTGCAGCTACACTGAATATTCATGCTCAAGCTGTCAAAACGAACTGCCCAAATACTGTTTGTCTTATGATCATCCAAACTCTTGATGAAAAATTCAGTTTCATCTTCTATGGAGGCATACAATTGAAGACCACATGATCCATGAATAAACTCTTCTTTGAACATTGCATACAGCTTCTTGGAGTAAAATGCAGCTGCTTGCCTTAGTATTGGACTACTCTTCGTAATAGGAGTTCTGATAGATTGATCACACTTGAAATCTTCATCCTTCTCGTTGCGTCTTCATGTTCTCATTACATTTTCAATACCCAAAAAACAATCTGTAAGAGAACTTGTGGGCTTTGAGACACCATGACAAATGTTATCGGTGGATTCACTCCTTTGTGTAGATAAAATTCCCATCCCAAAAACATCTTTATTAAAAGTAGTGGACCACTTGTGTCTAATCTTGTACAAATCATTTAGCCACCCATTGTCATGTAGATTTCCTGTCTCAATCATCAACTCCCATGTATTATCAAATTCCTCTTCGGACTCACATCTGCTCAAGCATTTATAAAAAAGATCACTAACTCTTCTATTCACCACCCCGCAATGAACCTTTGTAGGTAATTTCTTGTATATGTGCCACTGACATAGTCTATGTCGTGTATTTGGCAAAATATATGCAATTGCTCTGGCCATAGCCTGGTCCTGATCTATGTAGATTGTTATTGGATGATTATCACCCATGATACGGATGAAAGTTTTAAAAAGCCATTTAAAAGAGTCCACCGTCTCCTCTGACAAAAAATCGACTCCAAAGAGAACATTTTGCCAATTGTGGTTAACACCAACAATAGAAGCACAACATAAGTTATATTTATTTATCCTATAGCTTGTATAAAAAATAATGACATCTCCGAAGCAGTCATAATCAAGCCTGGACGTTCCGTCGCTCCAAAAAAAATTCATTAGTCTGCCGCTCGCATCAGTTTCAAAGTCCCATTCAAACATGCTATCCTCAAAACGTCTCTCTGCAAACAACTGTAGTAAAGCGTTGGCATCACCATTTTCAATTCTAGATCTCTTCTCTCTTTGAATGAAATTGAAAGCATCTACCTTTGTACATTCTAGGTTCTCTACACCGCCAACTTCTTGAGCAAGAAAATTAAATGGGTCTTTTGGCCGTATCCCAGACTGAGTCATAGATCTAAGAACATCTGCATTTACTTCGCTTATCTTTCTGCTCGAACGCAGCAAGTGTTTGTCACCAGGGTTTGCTAATGAGTGGTTGTGTGATTCTATTAATTTTTAAACTCCCCAGTTGCCTTCCTTATCAACTTCGTATCGAATCATTGCAGGGCAACCAGTTCTTATTTCTGCTCTTTTGTATTTCATAGTTTCTGTAGTATTGAGCTCTTTCTTGAAGCCTGCTTTTCCACATACGAAGTCCTTCGTTCTAATATTTCTGGAGTTAGGCCAAAACGTAGCGTGCTCCTTCNAAAGAAGGTGGGTTCCATTTCTAAGAAGCTAAGATAGTCATCAAGAAAGTCCTAAGGCTAGATCCTAGTCACTAAAGGAAAGATCCAAAACCCTCACCCAAAAGTGAGGTCAACAATGGGAAAACTCCAGCTACACCCAAGCGCGAAGTTCTTTTGGTGGCATCTATAGCAGGATGCCATCCTTACTCGATCGTGGTTAGCAAGGAGAAGACTCAGTGATAACACGCTATGCCCATGGGGCTGCTTAGTGGAAGAGGATAGATCCCATATCTTATCTAAATGCTCCTTCTTTTGCAGGACTAAAGATAATTTGGCTAAATGGGGGATCACTACCCCCTCTTTCAACAATTTTGATGAAGCTATTGAAGGTCTCAAAACTGTCCATAGGAGTAGAATTGATGTGGCTCGATGTTTTTGCTGCCTTGTCCATCATTTTTAGAGGGCTCGCAATGCAAAATGTCATAATCAATCACATAGCACCCCAACTATTATTGCTGCTTTTATCCTAGAAGCACTCACGAGGACTCAACTTTACCCCTTTCAAGAGCAATGGGTTACTTGCCAGCCCNCACTCAAGTGACTTTGAAAATGTCTAGCACATGTCTATATTTTATGACAAACATGAGCGATCTATCTAAAGTTTGCCCGAATAAGTATTTAGAGGTCAAAGCTATTCATCATTTGTCAAATCAAACAAGAAATGAATGAAACTNAACCTATCTAAAGTTTGCCCAAATAAGTATTTAGAGGTCAAAGCTATTCATCATTTGTCAAATCGAACAAGAAATGAATGAAACTTTGCTACGCCGATAATTAAAAAAACAGCAAGCAAGAAAGCACATTAAATGTCCATTGCCAAGTGATGCAGGATGAAGAGTCACTAAGACTGACTTTGAAACCTGATACTGCATCTTGGCGAGCCACAATAGAGCCTGTGTTACTAAGTGGCTTTGCAAGCCATCTTTTAAGCAATCTTTTGCCAAATCCTGTCACACAGTTATCTAATTGGGCATAAAGTGTCCTGAATTGACAAAAAAAACTTCATATAAGAGAACTTGATTCACCAATAAAACAAAAAAGGTATTTTCAAGTGGTCATTACCCAGTGGGGTTTCCATTTTTGTTCTCCAGAATCTCAAGATTCTCAAGTGCAGGAGCATCAAGTATCACATAAGACTTTTGAATTTGATTGAAAGAGCCCGCAAATTGAAGTGCCTCAAACTTAGCACACTTGAGCAGAGTTTCATCCAGAAAAGCTTGACTTAGATAAAAGAGACAACCTCCCAAAGCAGAAAGAGCAAGGCTTCCATTGTTCCCTGCACTATCAAGCTCTGATAAAATGCAAGGAAGGATTTCAGGATTGTTTCCCGGGCTATGAACACCATCAGTATTATCCATCATCCCTGAATTTCCTGAATGTTTTGATGGGCTATAAATTTTCTTGATCTCCAAAATTGTTTTTTCAGCATTCCAATATTCTGATTTAGGAACCAAATCATTCAATAGAGGGTTTCTAGTATTATGCATTAAAACCCTTTCAGTTACAGGACTGAGCACCTTAAAAGGCTTTATAATCTCCACTGGCCTTAATTCTGATAATATTGAACATAAGCAGTCCCTCTCCAGATTATCATCAAACTAATCCATAGAAAAGAAAAACATGATAACATTAGCTTTGGTCAAACCTCTGATTTTAAAATAATACTAAAACAATGATTCTAAGTCTTATGCATAATCGTTCAAATAATTCAAGTTAAAAAACAAGAATCGCAAACCTGCCCCAACATGAATTTGCTTGTTGAAACATCCACAACACAAATGCCAAGCACCGTGCCTTGCGTATTGTGCTTATCAAAATTTTGGCATTTTTCTGTAATTGACATCAAGTAAGAAGCATCTGGATTTGTTAACAATGTTTCCCCCTCAACAAGCGTTCCCTTTGTAACAACAGCACAAATTTCACGCTTAACAACCTTCAGAAGCAGAAAAATGTCATAAAGATTCGGACTAGTAAAAATAAAACAAGGCTAGTGCCAATCAGATGGAACTAGAAAGCAAATTTAAACAAGTAACTGAAAGAAAGCTTATATAATGCTTAAAACAAATAAACACTTGATGGTTGTTGGGAATCAGTTTGATCATTGGGATAATGCTTAAGTGGAACTTCAAGCAATTAAATCCTTCCAACACATTTGTGAATCGTGAATGCTTGAGTCCAAAGGCATTATTATTAAGGGAGACAACTACAACATCATGCAGTTTTTGAGAGCTACCATAAAGAGGGAGGTTCGGGGTCAACGACCTCAGGAGGCAATAAATTTTGCTTTTCTTTTAGACTTTAGACAAGTTTTGTTTTTCCATACACCGTGTGAATGTAACAAGATTGCTCATTTTTGCGCTACGCATGCTCTTAGTGGTTCCTTTCTTTTGATGCAGGTAGAGGATGATAGGGAATTATCTACCATACATGTAGATGATAGGTCTCTCTTTTGTACATCATAGATGCATGACTACATAATTTTTGTACATTTTTTATACAGTAATGCAAATGCACATTTTCACGGATGCGTCACTCACTCGAGTATGGTTGGTTAAAATCAGATAAGGCAAAAATTGGTGCTTGAGTCACCTTTTCCTTTAATATGTCGAGCTAGCCTGGGTTATGGCTGTCCATAAGAATTCTTTTCTTTTCAATAATTCTATGAGGGGAGCGGTGTAGTGTTGAAGTATCGGACAAATCTTCAGTAGGAGGTTAGCCCCAAAAAATTGTCGTAGTTCGGTGAATGATTGTACCGCAGTCAAGCTTACCATTGCCTCAATGTTCATTGGGTCTACTCGAATGTCTGTGCTAGACACAATTGAGCCCCGAAAATATACTTGATTTGTGATGAAGTGAAATTTCTTGGGGTGGGCGTACAATTGTTCAGCTCGTAAGATCTTGAATATCGCCTGAAGGTGTTGCGCGTGGTTCTCTTCAGATCTACTATAAACCAAAATATCATCGAAGTTGACGACCAAAAATTTTTTATGTGAGCCCAAAAGACTTGATTCATCAACCGCATGAAAGTGTTAGGCACGTTGGACTGAATGAAAGGCATAATTGTTCATTCGTAGAAGCTATCTCATGTCATGAAGGAGGTATTCCACTCATCTTCTAGTCACATTCATATTTGTTGTTACCCACTATATAGGTCAATTTTTGAGAAGACGGTGGCTCCGTATAACTGATCTTAGAGATCGTCGAGGCGTGGCATGGGAAAACGATATTTGAAAGTAATTTTATTAACGACTGTTGTAAATGCACATCCGCCATGTATCGTCTTTCTTGGGTACTATGAGGGCGAGGACAGCACATAGATTGGAGCTTTCTTGGACTAATCTTCTTGAAACAAGACCCTGCATCTAACATTGGAGTTCTTAGTACTCTGTGAGTAGCAATCTGTAGGAGAGATTTGGTAGCACCGATCCTGATATGAGATCAATGGCGTGTTGGATGTCCTTCAGTGTTGGTAAGCTGTCTAAGAGGTTGTCGGCCATTATGTCCTTGAAGTCGTGTAGGAGCGGCTATAGACATGTAGGTATTTTCCTCTCGGCATTGGTATCTTCTAGGAGGACTAAATCGAGGGCCATGTGTGTGTCTTGAAGGAACTGTAGGAAGGTCGCTCATTAAACTAATGAATCCTCTACATAGATGGAGCCCTTCGCAATCTTGACATGTAATAGCATGATGCACTTCCCATACTTTTTAAATGTGTATGTGTTCTTGAAGCCATTGTGTTGAGTTTTCCAGTCAAACTACCACAGTCATCCCAGTAGGATGTGACAAGCTTCTATTGGAACCACATCACACCACACTTGCTCCTACAGTTGATTGTCGATTGAGATTTCAACTAAATATAGCTGATCAACACGAATCTGGTTCCCTTTTTTGACTAGGTGAGAGATTAGGCTTGCAGTTGTTTTTGTGTGGCTAAGCCCATCCTTTTTACCATTATTGTAGATACGATGTTTTCAAAACTTTTGCCATCGATTGTCAAACTGCAGATTTTGCATTTTACCATGCACGTGGTCTGAAAGATGTTGTGTCGGAGCCATGACGAATCTTGTTCTGGTTCTAACTGTAGGACCCTTCATATGAACAACATTTCGCCTTTATCTACTGGCAGTGGAAGTGCCTCTCCTTCTGAACTGTTCTCCGACTCAGTTTTATTTTATTCTTCAAAGATGCATTCTTCAGTGAACGAGAAAACTCGGCTTGTGGGATAGTTGGCGGTGATGTGGCCATAACCGTGGCACATAAAACACTTTCATCCGAAAACAGTTTAGGATGAACTAGCCTTTTCTAGCTTTGTGCCCCTCGGGGTGGTCTTCTCGCTTCCTGGTATTGATTTGCCAGTTGCGGAAGTGATCTTGTCAGCAGGTGTGGCTGTAGGTGATGGCTTGAAGGTTGACTGCTGTCAGAAGGATGGTCGAAACCTAGCTTGTTTTTGTTGTTGTTCTACCTTTAATGCTAGGATTTGGAAATCACTCAGTGAGCAATAAGGTTGTAGTTGAACGACGTTGCAAATGGCTGGTTTTAGGCCCCCCAAATAGCGGGTGATCGTGTGCTCTTCTTGCTCGACTAACTCGCAATTTAGTTATAATTGATCAAAATTCATCGTGAACTCCTCGCTTAAAAGTTTCATTGTTGTAGGTTGTGAAGCATGAGGAACATGTCCTGACGATAAAGGGGTGTCAGGCACTTCCGCATAGTTTTCTTCATTATTGCTCGTTGGGTGATCTTCTTGTTTCCATCCAGTTTGCGTTGTTGCTGCAGATTTTTCCATCATAATATGGCGTTTTTCTTCAGTTTGATAGCAACTAATTTAACCCTGTTTATCCTCGGCCACCTCCTTGTATTTGAATAAACGTTCGACCGCTTGTAACCAGTCAATGCAGTCATCGAGATTCATGTTTCCTTCAAACTCTGGTAGATCTTGATGTCGTGGTCTCGATGGGCACTGAACGAGGGCTCCTCTCGTGGCCTCCGTTGCTAGTGAACGTCGAAGCAGTGCAGTCGATATTCATCATCGCTGACGCCTTCGTGGTGAAACAAATTCATATTTTCGTCATGGTCTCCTCTTCAACTCTCGATATCACGATCAGGGTAATGTCTCCATGGGTGCCGTCGTCCAGCTTGGCCAATTGTTGTTGCAGATGATGAATCTCTCGTTGTATTTCTTCCCAGGTCAGGCCAAGCGCGTATCTACATGACGATATGACTGGGTGTGATTCGAAAAGAGATGAAAGAAAGGAGAAGATAAGAAAATGACGAAAAAGAACAAAAAAAATTATGGGTGGCTTGGGTGGGGGCAAATGCTGAGGAATCTTACGCAAGGACTAGAATTGGGCTAGCTCTGATACTGAATGACACAAAAGTTAAACCAAACCCCGACTCAAACGAAACGTATTTAATTGTTGAAATTGAGAAAGTACGACTCTTTGATGAAAGGAACAACACAAACATGTAAACAATGATATAAGAAGCAACGACTCACCAAGTAATAAAATGAGTAAAAGACAAAATATGTCCTGGAAGGCGTTGTATGGTGACTGAGAACCCACCGAAAGGGTTGGGGGAGGGTCAGTGGCGACTAGAAGGACGTCGGATGAATCTTCACCACTGGAAGACGACGGAGAGAGTGTAGAAGATGGACAACGACAACTGAAGTGGCGTTCAAGGGGACCTAAAGAACCAACAACCTGTTGGGGGAGGTTGGGAGGCACGACAGAGGAGGGTGGTGGCATAGGAGGGGCGGTGCGGCAGCTTGGAGGGAAGTGTGGCTCGTCTGTGCCACTGGAGGGAGCCTGAAGGGTCGGATGACCTGCTAGAGGAGGCTGGGAGTGCACCGGTGGTAGGGGTGATGTAGGAGGGGTGGTGCAGCAGCCTAGAGGGAAGTGCAGCTCGACTATGCCATTAGAGGGAGCCTAAAGGGCCGAACGACCTGCTAGAGGATGCTAGGAGTGTAGCAGGGCAGAGCGAAGATACACACCACCTTGGGCGAGATACAACCGTAGCACCACTTGCCGAAGGATACAACCCTCAAAGAGAGAACGCCAAGTAAACACTTGAAATCAAAAATCACCAAAAATAACAACTGATTAGACCTAAAAAAAGAACATGCACAAATAGGGAAGAAGGGAGACAGTCAAGGCAAGATCCTAGGAAAGGAAGAAGGTTAAAAATGGAATGGATTGAAGAGGCCATTGCAACGGCTAGGAGAAGAGGCGGAAGAATAGGGCACAGGGGAGCAGAGCGAATCGGGCACAAGAGGAGGTGTGAAACTCAAGTGAGATGGCACCGGTCCGGTACATTTTGAAGGCTAGATCAGCTTCTCATTGAGCCTGGCCCAACAAGTTGCAAGCAGCCTCGCGTCCCCACGTCGCATCTGGGTCGCCAACCATTGTTGAAGCCACCCCTGAATAACCATCATTGTTCTTTTCACGGGAGCTTTTCCAACTCTAGTCACCTGTCCTCACTGTTTATATAAATAATTATATGATTTTTTTTATTTCGAGCTAAAACAAGCCGAACAAGAGCGAAGAAAGAATTGTTCATATTTGACTAGTTTATAATTCGAGCATAAAAATTTTATTTTTGTTCAGCTTGTTTACTTAATGAACAAGCTGAACACGAGCTACTTAACGAGTCAAACAAGAGCTATTCGCAAATAACAAACTTTTTTTATTGTCCTGCTCCCAACAACTTTCTCATTGTCCAACACTCTCTTTCTTGCAACCCCCGCCTAGGACATCAACTACATTTGTCGTTCCTACAGCTTTGCACCCCCTGGTGGTTGCCCACACCTTTGTTGTCGCCGAGCCTTCCAGCCCTTCCCCTATTCATTGCTACCTCTCTGGAGGACTAAACCCTCGTCGATCACCTCCATCACCCCGAGATCCACCCTAGTTTGAGTGTTTATGTCATGTTTTCTTTATTTCTAGTTTCTGAAAGTTTTGATTGAAATTCCTATTTGATTTTGGTAATAAAACTTGTTTTTCCCTTTGTTGTTTAGTTAACTCCGTTGTCAATCTCCTTTTTCATCTTGGACCAAACAGTGACTTTGTCTTTTCACTTATATTGGCGTAAGTGCTTCAAATTTTCTCACCACAAGCTTCTTTCTTAACCTAATAGCGACCAGCTTGACCATTATGTTAACCAAATAGATACCGGCTTGACCCTTATGTCAAGTGAAATATCCTTATACTCAAAGACTCGTTCCACTCTTTGGAGTCACTCAATAAACTCGTCTGAATTCATATAACACTCAAATCCGGCAAGTTAATCTTGACTCCAACATCTTGGTTTCTCCTCTGATATTCTATATGTCAGATCGGTTGGATATTGGTTCTTCATCATTAGAAATTTCCTAATGGATGGGATTCACTTCCTTCCCTCGATCTGGCAACTCATAATTGTGCCTATGGGTAACCTCACCTAATTGTCTCCTCTCAAAGACGACAAGCCTCTATTGCAGTTGGAGTTTTTCCTATCACATATCCTTCATAGTAAGTTCTTGAACACCTCTTTGTAAAATTCTCTTAGGCAGCATTACATCATTTTCTTTGATCAAAATTTTGACAAGTGTAGAGTTATAGATAAAAGATTGGTTGAAGTTCAGGGTTTTAATGCTAGGTGTCGAAAAGGATTTTTGGTGGAAGTAGGAATGTTGAATTATAAAAATTTAGGATTGGGGCTAGGAATTGCGATGGAAATGACTTAGATATAGTGGGAATTTTTTTGGAATTTTGATTTGGGACAAAAAAGAAAACCTTAAAAAATCTAGGGTTTGTCAAATTCTAAAACCAAATGATACCATTCTAGGGGGTGTGATTGCCTATTTAGAGAGATTTTTTTTCTTTTTTTTGTCAATATTTAGACAGAATTGACATCATAAATGAGACATAATGAAATAATCTATAGAAAAGATCTAATTGAAGATTAGCATAATCATGGCGGGCGCACTCAAGTGACTTTGAAAATGTCTAGCACATGTCTATATTTTATGACAAACATGAGCAACCTATCTAAAGTTTGCCCAAATAAGTATTTAGAGGTCAAAGCTATTCATCATTTGTCAAATCAAACAAGAAATGAATGAAACTTTGCTACACCGATAATTAAAAAAACAGCAAGCAAGAAAGCACATTAAATGTCCATTTCCAAGTGATGCAGGATGAAGAGTTACTAAGACTGACTTTGAAACCTGATACTGCATCTTGGGGAGCCACAATAGAGCCTGTGTTGCTAAGTGGCTTTGCAAGCCATCTTTTAAGCAATCTTTTGCCAAATCCTGTCACACAGTTATCTAATTGGGCATAAAGTGTCCTGAATTGACAAAAAAAACTTCATATAAGAGAACTTGATTCACCAATAAAACAAAAAAGGTATTTTCACGTGGTCATTACCCAGTGGGGTTTCCATTTCTGTTCTCCAGAATCTCAAGATTCTCAAGTGCAGGAGCATCAAGTATCATATACGACTTTTGAATTTGATTGAAAGAGCCCGCATATTGAAGTGCCTCAAACTTAGCACACTTGAGCAGAGTTTCAGCCAGAAAAGCTTGCCTTAGATAAAAGAGACAACCTCCCAAAGCAGAAAGAGCAAGGCTTCCATTTTCCCCTGCACTATCAAGCTCTGATAAAATGCAAGGAAGGATTTCAGGATTGTTTCCCGGGCTATGAACACCATCAGTATTATCCATCATCCCTGAATTTCCTGAATTTTTTGATGGGCTATAAATTTTCTTGATCTCCAAAATTGTTTTTTCAGCATTCCAATATTCTGATTTAGGAACCAAATCATTCAATAGAGGGTTTCTAGTATTATGCATTAAAACCCTTTCAGTTACAGGACTGAGCACCTTAAAAGGCTTTATAATCTCCACTGGCCTTAATTCTGATAATATTGAACATAAGCAGTCCCTCTCCAGATTATCATCAAACTAATCCATAGAAAAGAAAAACATGATAACATTAGCTTTGGTCAAACCTCTGATTTTAAAATAATACTAAAACAATGATTCTAAATCTTATGCATAATCGTTCAAACAATTCAAGTTAAAAAACAAGAATCGCAAACCTGCCCCAACATGAATTTGCTTGTTGAAACATCCACAACACAAATGCCAAGCACCGTGCCTTGCGTATTGTGCTTATCAAAATTTTGGCATTTTTCTGTAATTGACATCAAGTAAGAAGCATCTGGATTTGTTAACAATGTCTCCCCCTCAACAAGCGTTCCCTTTGTAACAACAGCACAAATTTCACGCTTAACAACCTTCAGAAGCAGAAAAATGTCATAAAGATTCAGACAAGTAAAAATAAAACAAGGCTAGTGCCAATCAGATGGAACTAGAAAGCAAATTTAAACAAGTAACCGAAAGAAAGCTTAAATAATGCTTAAAACAAACAAACACTTGGAAAATTTTAAAACGTCATTTTATGACTTGGAAGCAGAAGACCATGAGTATAGATTTCATACCAACCAATAAATAAATTTAGCAGTCTCAAAACAATTTAGTAGTCCCAAAACAAAAAAGAGAACACCAAAAACTAGGCACACATTACCAAAGCATCGGATAAGCTAATTCAAGTGAGCTTAAGGTTTTAGAGGAGGAAATAGAAGGCAAAACCTCAAGCAATAAAACAGAAAATCATCTAAATCATAAAGATCTCTCACCATATTCCTTCCAGCTTCGCTAAATCATCCATCAAATGACAATGTCCCCAAAGGAATTTCTTCCACTCCTACCTCTTTCTCCCACTCAGTATCTATTCCCCCAGAGAATCCAGGTGGTATGGTTGAGACTATTTGAATTAAACTTGCTTAAATACTCAAAGTCACAAATCACAGAGGTAGCATGAATCTAAAGGCTAACCTAATTACCAACCTTATAATTAACAGTTTGAATCTGCTTCTCAAATGGGTGGAGGTGGGCACTAGTCTCTAAGCCCCAAGTCTAAAAAAGTTCAACAAACAGAATCAAAACTCTCAATTTCATTCCCGATAATAACTTCCTAAAACATCAGCAGCATTCAGAGGGCTGGGAGGAATTTTGAATGCAGGAAATTATTTCTACATACAACACCAATTTTTTTTGTTAGTGGGAAATAAATTTGATAGGTGATCTTTGTTCCAATCCTTCATTGCCACAAAATAAACCATCTTTCGTAATGAAGGCTTTTGTCATAACTTTGACACTAGCCCTGGTAAGAGAATATAAATGAATTGGAATTTCAGCGTCAATTAATTTGAGGCCTGATGTATACTAAAAAGTTTGCATAGGTAGAGTAACGAATTATTGTTTGAGAATTGTAAGAGAATCCATCACACACTCAGATGAAAGAATATAACCAGTAAGGACATTAAAAGTTATTGCGTGGAAAAATCGGAAAGAGAAAAAAACATAAGACTTTGTCCAGTTGAAATATATTACTATGAGTTGGTGATTACAGTTACAACCCCTTGTCCCACATGGAAAAAAAAAGGTAGCACAATTTTTCGTGTTACTATGTCGGTGTGTGAAAGAACACGTTGTCTCACTACAGGGAGCAGTGGCAATGGGTAGTGATTGTGGAGCTTTACTGAACCGTCTTCGGGACCGGCACAAAGTTCGGGATGATGAGTCGCTTTGTAGGCTGCTTCATGATTTAGCAGCATCAGTTGTTGCTTTGTATGGTGCTTTGTTGCTAGGAGCAGGCAACGAAAGACAAATAGTGGTGGACAGCTGTCGGCGGCCAACGAGTAGTGGTCGACGGCTGTCAGAGGCCTACGAGCAGTGGTCGAAGGCGATCGGCAGCTACAAGAGCGAAATGTCAATGGTAGTCGGTGGCAATCGACAAGCAGTGATCGAAGGTGATTGGCGGTTACAAAAGCAAGAGGTAATCGTCAGATCGTAGACGCAAGATTCTAGGCTTCTGCTCCCTTATCTCCAAGCTCTGGTCTTCCTCTCGCTCAAACTCTCCTCCCCGTCACAAGAGGACGGTAGAGCTCTATTTATAGAGTTCATGTTACAAATAAGGAAGGAATTCAAACCACTTTGATCGGACAGCCTAGAGAGAACCCCTTGATCAGACAACATTCGATTAACATTTAAGCGCCTTAAAGATGTCGGAATTGAGCGATATTGGAATTGTTGGATTCGTCTTGCCGAGACGCTCGATTGAATATAAGCTTGCCAAATTTGGATTATGTTGGACCTTCCAGTTGTGTCTATAAAACCTCTAAAGGTGGTTTGACGGTTTGATATGGGCTTGATTTGACTCAGATTAGACCAATTTTGGTATCATTGGGTCCGCCTCATTGAATCAATCAGTTTGATTATAAGTTTGTCGAAATTGAAATTTTTTATGGCTTTTAATCAAAATTTGATGTTTCTTGCTCAAAAAATTGTCTCAAGAGGTGGTTGGCGGTGGCCTGCAGCAGGAGTTGTCAGCAGTGGCTACCCTAGTGGGAGGCATTCGTCGGATCTATAGTGCATAAACGATGTTGGAATCCAGCTCCTCTTCCAAGCTTCAGCCTTCTTCTGACTCCAGGTCTCCCTCATTGCAGCTCCCGACTCCGACCTCTGCATCCTACAGACATCATCACAGCTCACAATTACGGCTACATAACCAACTATGGCCTACGTGATCCACAACTCGTGCAGCTCCCGACTTCAACACCCGCAGCCTACGGACGTCATCACAACTAACAGCTATAGTCTATGTGACCAACTACGGCCTACATAACATATTGCCCGTGCAGCTTTCAACTCTGGCCCCTTGCGGCCTATAAACGTCATCGTAGCTCATTGCTACGGCATATGTGACTAATAATGGCCTATGCGGCTCACAACTCGGACAGCTTATGACTTTGGCCACTGCGGCCTACAGATGTCATCTTAGCTCTCCGCTAAAGCCTGTGTGACCAACTAAAGCTTATGTGGCTCACAGCTCGGGCAGTTTTCTACTTAGGCCCCTGCAGCCTACAGACGTCATCACAGTTCACCGCTACGACCTACGTGACTAGGGCTATAAACGACCAAAGCTTGAGCGAGTTCATGCTTGGCTCGTGTTCAGCTGGTTCAAAATAACTCGTGTTCGAAATCGGCTCGTGAACAATGTGTTCGTGTTCGGCTCGATTAAATATTCGTGTTCGTATTCGGCTCGAAATTGGCTCAGAAAAATTAAATTGAAAAAAATAGATGTAAAGTGTGAGATTCAAACTTTGACCAAATATATACAAAAGAAGACACTAACCACGTTACCACATGAGATATTATGATTTAAATTTAGATATAATATATATAATATATTATTATATAAATAATATATGTAATATAGTATGATAAAAATAATTATATATATATATATATATATATATATAATTTCGAGCTAAAACGAGCCGAACACGAGCGAACGTCGTGCTCGGCTCGTTTATAATTCGAGCTATTAAAACTTATTCGTGTTAGGCTCATTTACTTAACAAACGAGTCGAACACGAGCTACTTAACGAGTCGAACACGAGTTGTTCGCAAACAACGAGCTTTTTTAACGGCCCTATACGTGACCAACTATGGCCTACGTGGTCTAAAGCTCATGCAGTTCCCAACTCCGGGCCCCGCAACCTACAAATGTCATCATAGCTCACCAATATGTTCTACGTGACCAACTACATCCTACATGATTCATATCTCCTGCAACTCCTGGCTCCAGCCTATACGGCCTACGAATGTCATCACAATTAATCACTACGATATATCTGACCAACTATGACCTACCTGGCATACAAGTGCAACTCCCAGCTCTTATCTTTGTAGCCAAGGAAGATCATCGCAGCTCCCAGTTGCGGCTTATATGACCAACTACAGCCCACGCGGCCCACAACTCCCACAATCCTAAATCTCCTGTCTCTAAGACCTACCGACGTTAACGCAACTCGCCACTACGGCCAATGTGACTACTACGACTTACATGGCTCAAAACTCTTACAGCTTCCTACTACATCTTTGTGAACAATCAGTGGTCTTGAGACAGCCAGCTATGGCCCACACAGCCAATTACCATGGCTTCCAACTAAAGCCTATACGACAAGCTGGCACCACAGCCACCATTTACAACATTCACAGTGGACTACTGCCTCCCTAGCAATTGACTATAACCCTTAGAACCTACTATCACCGAAAACTACATTCACTGTAGTCAGACTATGATTATTATCGATAAACAATTGTTGTACATTTATAATTATTATCTTTATAACTCATCTAATTTGAGATAAGAGTGGACCAGTGTACTCATTATTCATGATGGATTATTTCAACCGGGCTAGGTCCCGTGATTTTTTCCCTTTTCCAGGATTTTTCAAATAAAAATTGAGGTTTCTCCTCCTGCTTACTTCCCTTTAATAACCTGAGTGTGTGTTGGATTTTCGTGCAATACTAAGACGCTAAGTTTATTACTCTACTATCGCGGACATTCTGACACGCATCAAGGCCTATTTTGTTTAGCTCACAATCTATTCAAAGAGTTGTTTGATTCAATTCTAATATAATTTTTCATCCCATCACAATTTAATCTCGCAACTCTTCCATGAATTAAAAATAAAAACATTGGGAAGCTATTCACTCTATCTCTAAAACAATCTCATTAGGTTGGATAGTTTTTGTTGTAACTTAAATTGTATTAAAGAGCTTGAGGATAATCATTGAATACTGTCTGAAATTTTAGCTTGCTTTTTAATGCAAATATTCTTGATTTTCTAAATGTGGAATTATCATTCTCTCAGTTCAACAATCAATTGTATAACCTATTAGACCAGCTGAACTTTGTTTGAATGTGAGGCGGGCTTCTCCCTCGTCTCGGAGCAGAAGCCGGATTTTCCCGCAATTGGGTTTTCTGTAGGATTGTATCCAAGAGTTGAGCGTTGTTCCGGTTGTATCTCGCTGCCAAATTAGTGATTTATCATTCCTCGACTTTTCCACACCCCTCTTGCTTCGCTGCAATGCATACCTCCTCATTGCAACCGCCCAAAATAGCATGTCGCCCCTATTTTTCTGAAGTTCCAGTCATCCAGTCACCTTCCCCCTCTTCCCTTCTTGTCACAACTGCATATAACAACATCCCTTTGTTGTTTCCTTTGTTTTCCTCTTACAGAACCCACCACCAGCCAACCATTTTGTTGTTTACTGCAATCATCACTCTCCTCCAACCATTTCGCATCACTCTCGATCACTGTTCCTCATTGTCGCCATCTGGAAACAGCAACCCTGCTACTTTCTTTGTTGCTTTCTTGCAATCTAGCAGTCCCCTACTCGCGGCTACTCTCATAAAATTGTTCCAACTGTTGTTATACTTCATCCTCACACCCTGGGACAGCCGCCAACTGTTGTTCCTACCTCCTCAGTCGCTCTTCCTCTTCCCCTTTCCCTTTGTTGTTGTTGCTCCAGACAGCCCTCCCGCGTTGATTATGATTGCTTGTTCTTGTTTGGCAACCGCCCCTCATCCATCACCTCACTAGATTTCAAACCCTAGTCGATCACCATAACCACCCTTGGAACCAACTCTAGTTAAGTTTATGTGTCGTGCAATTGCTATTTCCTATTTTTGTTTGTTTGGTTGTAATTCCCTTTTCAAATTTCATTAATAATATTTGTTTTCCTTTTGTTGTCTAGTTTAACCCTAGTATCATTTGATATCAAAGCTAACATAATCCTAATCATATCCTAGGGTTACCTAAATCCCCACTATCTAACCCAAAATTATTCTTTCTCGCCTGACATCACACCCATATTGATACTGAGTTAACCCAAACAGCAATACGAAAAAAATACTATTATTGAAATCAAATAGAAACTTACAACCAGACAACTGAAATAAGAAATAACAATACAACCACAAAACACGCCAATTGAAAGCGCAGGTCATGACTATTGAAGTCCGGAAACGCGACAGCATGGTAGGGAAGGGGCGAGACTGTGGAAGAACCGCAACAACATAGTGAAAAGGGATGGAAGTATTGATCGGGGAGAGAGGTGCAGAAGGACAGTAAGTTGAGTAGCAAGCAAAGCTGCGAGGTGCAGTGGGAATTGCTAGAACAGCCAAGGAACAGAAAGAAATCAGCAGGCATGATGTTTGCCCGATGAAGACGGTGAGGGGTAAGGGAAAGAAGAGGTGGATGGTTGAACAAAGCAAGAACCAAGATGGTAGGCGACTGGCTGCAGAGGTTTGGGGAACTCCAAGGAGAACAGTCAAGAGGACTGTTTACAGGCGGCTGCAACAAGGATGATGATGGCGGCAGTGAGGCGAGGTTTGCAGAGGAAGGGAGATTCAAGGATAAATACCACCTCCATAGCAAGATACAAGCTGAGCACAAAGAAACACCGCATAGGAATGAGCACAGCTGCAACACCACTCACCCTTAGATACAACCGTAGAAAGAAAAACATGGGACGCTGACAACTATCCTGACTCAAGCACAATAAAAAGTGACCTAAACATGACAACGACAACATATATAGATCTAGGGTCACTAAGGAGCAAACCCCCACTCTTATGTGAGTGGTGAGCACAGCTGCTACACCACTCACCCTTAGATACAACCGTAGAAAGAAAAACATGGGACGCTGACAACTATCCTGACTCAAGCACAATAAAAAGTGACCTAAACATGACAACGACAACATATATAGATCTAGGGTCACTAAGGAGCAAACCCCCACTCTTATGTGCGCAAATTCATGCTCAGGTAAGGTCGGTCAGCCCCTTGTCCTCATTTGTTGAACAGGAAAAAGCCACAACAACCCTTTTTTGTGTTTGTTGAACTAGAGCAAGCCGCATCACCGGTTCAGAGGGGACCCAGACCCGCATTAGTCTCCCGGAGTTAGGGAGGGAGAAGCTTCGACCTCATGTGTTGAAACTCTTGTCTGCATGTAGATATGATCACTTAGATCCCACTGTTGGTTGCACTGACTCTCAAAACACTTAAGGAGTTTTCTCCGCTTACAAGAAACATTAATATGAATCGAACATTTTGGGGATACATCACTGAACAGATCTGGGACTTCATGCTCTGTATATTCTGCTATAAACTCCGAAAGTAGCCCATGATTGGCTTAACCTGCTCTAAAGCGAGGACAACCTGAATCTCCCCGAACGGTGGCAACCATGGAGGTAAGCTATCGAGCAAGATGTCATGAAACTATCTCTATATTGGCTACACTGTGTTTGAAATTGACTCTTTTGTCTAGATATCTTATATCATCACCAAAACT
The DNA here is from genome assembly GCA_002079205.1 of Phalaenopsis hybrid cultivar. NCBI lineage: Eukaryota > Viridiplantae > Streptophyta > Magnoliopsida > Asparagales > Orchidaceae > Phalaenopsis > Phalaenopsis hybrid cultivar. The sequence goes on from JXCR01080404.1 coordinate 364,830, forward strand.
AATCTCACTGATGCTTATTTACTGGCAAGGGAGCATGTAATCTCAAACTCCGCAAAAGATATAAATACGATGTGCTTGTCACCGTAAATGAAGTAGGTGCTCTTGTACACATCAAGTTGAATCTTGTGATCAAACTGTCACGATCTCCCAAACAAAAAGTGGCAGACATTTATGAACTTCGCACTATACTTGATCCTGTAGCTGATTCTCAATCGAAAGCTCCACAAGACACCTCCTGTTAATGTTGGTCATGTTATCCTTCAACCACGTCAAGGAGTACGGTTGAGAAAGTCTTTTATTCATGAGGGTCAACTTATCTGTGAAGACGTTACATTCTCACTACTACCTCAGATGATGAGCTGCATACTTTTCTCTTCACAGTGCAACGGGTGCAAAATATGTTGTGGTAAAGCCACTACTGCTCCCTCATAGTCTCAATCTAAAGGAACCATCAAATCACAAGCATTCCACTCTCATCTAGTGAAAGTAAGTATTTCTTGCCTTTTTTTCCAGCTACCTCTTCTTCGCTAAATTCATCCACTACACCGTGCTCGATGAAGGACAGCTCGGGTCGTCATGCAATCAAAAAAAATATGAACAAAACCATGGCATCAAAAGTATTTCCTAGCTAGGATTGTATTGGGGGTGATGCCCTTCTCAAACTTCTCACTCTGGGCAGCTTTATCATTCTCATGAACAGATTTCTCAACTACCTTAGGTATGCACCTACTGATGTCTCCAACTGTGGTTTAGATTTATTCTACTCTCAAAATCTGGTATGTCAACTTCCACTCCCGAGTCTCTGTATCCTCCAACAGACACTTCATCTTTGTATCTTCCAAAAGGCATTTCATCTCTCAGCCTCCTCTGATATTATATCCCAAAGCGTTGAAGTCTATCTGCTTCTCAATTGGAATCATCCCTACAAAAGGGATTCAAGTATTCCTCTCGTCAGATCTTGCTCCCCGAGTCCTTTCCTCAAGTTTGTCGAGTGGTCGTAGCACTCGACGGAATTCCCACTACATCTCTTCCATGGTAAACTCCAGATCCATGTCCAGCAAGTGCCTCCTCGGTAGCATGTATAGGATTTAGGGTCAAATGAGTGAAAGGGTGCGTAGGGGTGATGTAGGGTGGGAAAAATATTTTTTGTAGCTGGTTTGGAAAAAAAATAGTAAAGGAAAGGGTGTTGGGTGGATATATGGTTTGGTATTAGTGGATGCAAAAAACCTTAGAATAAGACAAGAGTTGGGCTAGTTTTGATACCAAATGATGCCAAAACTCCGATCTCGCTATCACGATTGATGGACCTCTCCATGGATCATTTCCTCAATTTCATTGAGCCGCAATAGCACTTGGCCGAGTTGCCATTGTATCTCTTTCATGTTCAACTCCTGATTGACGTCTGAATTTGTCTCCTTGGTGGTATGATTAGAGTTAGTGTGTTCGTAGGTGGGATAGGATGTATGTGTCGCGGAGGTGGGGGTCTCCATGGGCTGTTGGGGCTTCCTCCGCTTCAACAGATGCGGAAAAGGGTTGTTGGGGCTTTCTCCGATTCAACAGAAGTGAGAAAGTAGCCAGCTGGCTCTACATGGGCGTGAATCTACCGCACATAGGATTGGGGTCTGCTCCGTAGTTACTCTCAGCCTATATATGTTGTTGTCGTCATGTTTAGGTCAGTTTTTATTGTGTGTCTATCAGGATAGTTGTCAGCGTCATTTGTTTTCCCTTCTAGGACTATCCAAATGCGAGTGGTGCCCCGGTTGTATTTATTTAAAATGTGTTGGTTATCTTCCAAGACTCAAGTGGTGCTCTGGTCGTATCTCAGTCCAGAGGTAGTATTTATCCTTGACTCTCCTTTCATCCGCAACCCTCCTTTGATTGATGTCGTCGTCATGCATCCTTGCTACAACTGCTCGAAAATAGTCCTCTTAGCTATTCTCCCTACAGTTCTCTCACTTCCCAGCAGCTAGCCATCTACTATCCTAGTTTTCTCCCAATTAATCCATCTTAGCACCTTCCTCCACCTCTCACCCTTCCCCCTCATGTCGTCATCGGGAAAACAACAAGCCTGCTGATTTCCCGTTGTTCCTTGGTTGTTTCAGCAATTCCCACCGCACCTCGTAGCTTCGCTTGCCAGCCAAACTACTGTCTTTGCTGGCCTCATCTCCCCAACTGATCATTCATCCCATTTTGTAGTGATGTCGTTCCTCCGCAGTCTTGCACCTTCCCTACCTTATCGCTACCTTTTTAGACCCCAACAACCACCACCACTGCCTTAGATTCACCCTAGTAAAGTGTTTTGTTTTGTGTGTATTGTTATTTCCTATTTCAGTTCTCTGGTTGTAAGTTTCAATTTGATTTTAGTAATAAAATTTGCTTTCCTATTGTTATTTGGGTTAGCTTTGGCATCATTTGGTAGTTGAACCTGCAGGGGTATCTCTCATGGACTCAGCTTGAATTGCATGCTTTCCTGCATCATCAGTTAGTAGTTGATCTTATCACGTTCTTCAGTGTCTACTGTGTCATTTTCCATTTCTTTAATTACCCCCCGCACAGCAAAATAGCCCATACTCTTATTTGACAATTTGATGTATTGTGCTAAAAATCGTGATACTTGTGCACTTTCTGACAGAGATGGATTCGAGAATGTTGGTTTGCTTTATATGTTCTCCATTCTAAACTAGTTTCTTCTTAGGCGGGGTCGGTTTAGATGTTCCGCTGAGTGTAATTTGACTGCATGATCATGGGGTTTAACTTTGTTTGTAAGATGCGGTGGCCTCCCGGTGAAATTATAACTAGTAAAATCTCACGTACATTTCCTAACTGTAATGTGCGGCTAAGTAATTGCGTTGTATCTCTCTTTTCATATTGGACGAGGTAGTTATTTTTTCTTTACCTTCGTTGGCGTAGGTGATTCAAATTTCCCATCGCACCAACACATTCTTCTTTAACTTGGTGGTGACTAGCTTTATCATTCTATTTGGTGGGACATTTGGAAACTAGAATACACGTTCCATTGCTTAGAGCCACTCGTACTCGTCCGGATTCATGTGATCGGCAAATTATAGCAATTCACTCTACACTCACTCCAAAATTTTGGCTTCTCTGATATCAAATCCCGAAGTGTCATGGTCAATTCTCTGTTTCATTGAAATCATCCCTACGAAAGCGATTTAGATGTTCTTCTCACTCTCTTTCTCCAATCTCGCTACCACAAATGATGGCATCTTACAAACAAAACTCAACCCCAAGAACATGCTATCAAATTACACCGAGCGGAACATCCAAACTGACCCCGTCTAAGAAGAAACTAGTTTAGAATGGAGAACAGATAAAGCCAATTAACATTCTCGAATCCATCTCTGCCAGAAAGTGCATCAAGTATCATGATTTTTGGCACAGTGCATCAAATTTTCAAACAAGAGTATGGACTATTTTACTGTGCAGGGGGTAATTAAAGAAATAGAGAATGACACAGTAGACACTGAAGAATGGGATAATGTCATCCATTAACTGATGATGAAGAAATGCATGCAATTCAAGCTGAGTCCATGAGAGATACCCCTGCAGGTTTAACAGTAGTTCTTCTAGAAATAAGTACGAGATAATGTCTTCATGCAAAATATAAGGTTGTAATGTCATAAACTACCTTTTTACAAGCATTGAGAGGAGCATCATCAGAACTGACATTTGATGTTCGAAAGAGTCATGAGTTTGAAGAGTCGATAACAGACACAGAGCAACCACAGATAAGAGAAATTTATAATTTTCAGATATATAGCATATCTAGAGTTGCCCCTACTAAGGGTGATTCAACATGTTATAGATGAGAAGCTTTTGAGCTTGCTTCTGGAAGATCATAAAGAGTCATATGAGTACTAAATTCACTTCAGCGATGCACCCACCAACAGATGGTCCGCCCGAAGGGAGGAACCATAGTGTTGGACATCACCTTATGATCTTTGTGGGAAAGAACATTCTTACTGACTCTCCTATTCTAATTAGTAGCATTAAGATGCTTATTCTTTTGTTTGGTGCAAACCACTCCTCACTTCTTGAGGACAATTAAACCAATTGTTAATGCTATAAGAATCAATCTGCAATTCATAATGAAAGAGAAGGAATTTTTTCACCTTTAATCAACCTTGGTTTAATGATTACTCCATGTGGGTGTTAACAAGGATTGCTACTTTCATAGTTTTGAAATTGCCTTTGAATGTTCCACAATTCACCATAATTTATAATGGTTGCTAGTCTTTTACTTCCTCTTTTAAATTTCCTAGGTTATTTTGATGTTACTAAGAAAATTTCTATATGTTGTTATCCTTATCTAGTTACATGGAATGGAAAGGATAGCCTTTCTCTTCGAGATGACTAAACGGTTATTTTCTCTTATTACCCTAATTTAAAGTGGTTTAAATACATGTGATTCAAGAAGCGCTTGATTAGATATGTTTTGCTGCCCTTTAAAAGTGGTATAAAATTGCCTCTAATTTGGATTGAAGCGAGAGTTATTTCTCTATAATGCATGCTTTGCTTGGTTGGTGAGAATTGTAATAATCAATTGTTTTTCAGCTGCCCTTACTCATTTAGCTTAATAAAATATTCTTTCAAGAAGGATTTTTTTTTTTTTTTTGACCCTGCTCCATAATAAAGTTGTATCCCATAGCAAATTATGTCATTAGAACACTTTAATTCAAAAGTTTTACATGAACATTAACGGGGACCCTTGTATTTTTTATTTGGGAAGAAAGAGAAGATAGGATTCATAGTCCTTAAAGATTCGGATAAAATGGTTGACGAGGCATAACATATATGCATGGAAAATTTCCAAATTGTGAGATCATGATATGGAAAACTTCCTTTAGAGTGTATATAACAAATTGAGATTTATATCAGATAAAGCAGTGATGCCATACCAATTATGGCTGATCTCCTTTTAGCCTACTTCTGCTTTAGCAAAACTTTTTGTGCCCTCATATAACCTTTTACTGCTTCTCTCAGCATTATACAATGGTTATTTAGTTGATGCTTGGCACTTAGATTAAGAGGGAGTGATATTCGTTTTTGTTGGGAACTCCAACTGTTTGGAGATTCTACCCTTGGGCTCCGAAACAAAATCTCTTTTTAATTCTAGTGAAGATTATTGTGCATGTTCACACGGGTTAGATTCCCATAAAGGATAGATACTTCTTCCCTAAGTCGGTCTCATTTCATTGTTAAGTGATCGCCCGCTCTCTTGGTGGAAAGGGTGGTCCGGAAGCTTCCTCTCTCCGACCCAACTCGGAAAGCACTGCATATATAAGCTTTGTAAATCAAGAATACTTTTGCTGTGGAATAATGGAAAATAAGACATTCTTATCAAACCTTACTCTATAACTTCTTTATCTAAGCTTTTATTGCTGTGTTTTATTTTTTCAAGATCTATTGTTATAATGTATGTATGTTTTGTAGCTATTAGATCTGGTCATTTATATAATTGATCTTACACTTAAATTGAAGTGTGTTGTGCTCTCAACATTCACAAAAAAATAAAATAAAAACAAAACATTAGACTTACCATCAAATCATCAAAAGAGATTCACTTGAGACAAAAAAAAAAATACTTTTCATTTCATGTTCTATATAATCATGTTAGTATATAATCATGTTAGTGTATATATAATCCAGACATCACAGCCTAAATAGGCCTGATCTATTTTCCACTTTAAAATTAGTCTTTTTTATGTGTTAACATAGCTTGCTATTTTACTATTGATAATCAAATTCATGTTGCAATATTAATTGGATGTTGTTGATCAATAATGTTGCATAATTTACTCTTATGCCATCACTAATTGTATCCTTTAAATTGTCAATGTTTGATGAAATGTTTATTCAAGTGAAAATTTGCAAGTAGTTTTTTTTTAGCTTAATCAATTTTTAATAGTTAGAAGTTCTCATTATGGATAATACAAAGGATGGAGGTGCATAAGAAACATAGAAAATAAATGAGAAGTAGAACTTTTGAGATCTTTGCCAAAAGGGAGCACTAGCTACTAAATCATCTAAAAACTCTTTCAATACAAAAGGGATGTAAATTTTAATTCAAATTTTTGAAAAGAAGAGACGAAGATAATATGATAAGATGCAAAGAACAAACATGGCTAACATAAAAAGAATAAAAAAATTATGGATGCAATTTGAGAAGAGTCTACCAATTTAGAGTGGGATCCGAAAAGGATTACAATTAGAAGAAAACCTAACGAGTTGAATAACTACTAAATAATATTTAATGTGTAGATAGTACAGTTAACGAAAAACTTAAAATATGATAGCAAAGATCCAAAGTTAAAATAAAAAATAGATCTAATGTATTTCGAGATAATTGCTGAAAATGGGACAATTTTAGTGCCAGAATTAAAAAATCAAAGAACTAAAATGATCCTTTTGAAAAAAAAGTATATCAAAAAGATACATATTAGGTTCAATGGAAGGGACGAAGCGTGGAAAGTCTACATTTTCCACTCTTTTGAGTCGGGATTTACAACTTCATCCACAAGAACTCACAACAACAATATTTTCTAACAACCAACTTCATAGACAACAGTAGCCATGACCCTCTGCCAATTATTTTCCTTTATTTTGTTCTTCAAACCTCAATAAGCAAGTAGTCAAAATGCATTCTCAGTAAATGTTAGCCTATAATAACTATAAATAACAATATATTAAAACAAGAAAAACAAAAAAATGCAGACTTTGTGATAATTTGAATCCAACATAGTTGATCTTATCATAAAAAACTCAACAGCTACTATAACATTTATGATACTAAAGCTTAAAACTAATATCAAAGAATGATGCATGAATTTAGAAATAGATTTAAAATTGCAATCACCCCAAAGATTCTATATGTTCACAACTACCATGAAGATTTTACATGCCTGAAACTAACCTTATCTTTGGAGCCCATTTCCTTGCGACGAATTTCAAGCTGCTCAGGAGTTTCTGTCTGTTCTATAACAAGAACCCTGTATCCCTTCAAACCAGGAAAATGCAAGTGAAGATCTTAACATAATGAAAAAACATAGAAATAAAAATTCAAAAATAATAAATAAATCTAATTCAAGCATAGAGAAGTACCTTCATGGCCAACTTTTCCAAATTCATAGAGTAGTTCTTTTCAGGAAACCCGCAATGAGGTTGCTCCCCCTAAAAATGATATTAGAAACAAGAAGGGAAAAATTCAGTGCTGAGTGCAAAGCAATTAAGATCTAGCAAGTAATATATGCAAACAAGCCTCTGAAACAGAGAAATTTTTCAAGTACCACCTATATATATATTAGATCTTTCTTATCAATTTTTTGGCATCAATTTGTGTGCTAGCCAAAACCACAAACAAGTTCAAAGAAATTACAACTTAGTCAAATCCCATGAAATATTCCAAGAATTTTCATTATAAAAGCAATTCTATAACCTCCTCCCTTTCCTTGAAGTCGCATATGTAGGCCACCATCTAACACAAACTAAAAGATAAAAAGAGAAAAAGTGCCTTAAAATAATACTCAGAAGACTATTTTCTCAGCTAATGAGGTACAGAACCATCCCTATCAAATCAAAATACAAGAAAAAAGCATATATCCAGGAGTTGCACAACATCATTGTTTTATCGAGGTATGGCTATGGTTTCAATTTTTTCAAAGGGAAGAACGCCCAAGCTTGACAATGACAGTTTTTCTTTTGAGTCTCTCGCAACACAACCGTTTGTAAGAACAAAAATCAAGCCGAGACCCACCCTTGTTCAGAACAGAAATTATAAAGCTNTGCAACACAACCGTTTGTAAGAACAAAAATCAAGCCGAGACCCACCCTTGTTCAGAACAGAAATTATAAAGCTTTTGAGAAAAGCAGTGGCCTTTCTTCCTTTGTGTGTATGAAAATCTGTGTTCGTTTAACTACAGCAAATGAGGAACTTTTATTTCACATTTACGAAACCATCAATATCTATGCACACTCTCTGTTTAGTTCTCCAAATTTCTCTTTTCCCAATATGACGACAGTCGTATCAAAATTAGAATTTTTTATGACTCCGTTCATATTAGAAGTGGGAGTATGCTATTGCCCATAGCAAAACTTATTGAAAACTTTAAATTTCTGAAGAAATTAATAAATTGCATCGTCTTTTACTCCTTTTTTTGGGTGGGTTAGATACTTTAATTGAATTTATATAATGTCCTTATGTCATGGAGGTTTTTGCTTTCTTTCCTCAACAGGGGATTGAGGACTTTCTTTTCCTCAACAGGGGATTAAGGTTAGCTACCAAAGGATAGATGACTGGTTCTTCAAGCATCATTGTAGGACAAACACAATCATAGCTTCACTAAAGATCCCACAAAAGGCAATCAGAGCCTCACTAATTAATCCACAACTACTGCTAAATCCATCAGTTAGCTGCTAGAGCTTCATAAGAAGGCTTGATCATAAAAGGTATTTCAATTAATATTCAATTATTAACATATACTTGTCATTTGGTCATCAATAAAATGAAGAAAGCAATTGGAGTGTTAACAAAGGCATTTTGGCAGGAAACAGGCTATTTACTTGATGCAAGAGTAAATATGAAGGATTTAAAGTGAGACATTTAAGATAGGAAGCTATGGAGGATGCTATGCTTGACACTGTGTTAATATTCTTAAATGTTTGGCATCCATGTTAATATCCCTAAATGTGTTAGGTGTCATGGAATCACATAACAGATGTAAATATTTGAATGAAATAGGAAAAAAAAGGGCAATTGTTTACCTTCATATACTGAAGATCAAGTTCTTTAGCTGCAATATGTGCATCCATTTCAAACAATTCATAGAACTTACCCATCTGTTAAAAATAAGTTTAAGTCTATATTTCCTTCCATTCAAAAAGAATTTCAAATAAATTAAATATCACTAATATTGTCAGTCGTAAGAATACCTTGAAAAACAAAACTTTGTCCATGTGCTTTGACTTAAACTCCCACCATTGCCTCTATATGCCAAATGTACCAATAAATAACCAGCAGCAGCAAAATGAAGAAATTTTTATGCATACAAAACCAACTACCTGTCCACCAGACAAACTCTTCAAGAACTCCTGCGGCAGGTAAATGGTTTTTGGATCATAGCCTGCATCTCCAGGGCTCCTCCTATGCGCATCCTTACGTTCTCTAATAACAATAGAAGACAGATGATGAAATAATCATCTACAAGTACATTAAAGATTTGCATATATCTAAGCTAAACTCAGTCACGTTTTTCAGAAATTTATTTTTAAGCAATTTATCAGACTCAACCGGAATATGATATAATGCTCTGTAATTAAAACTTTTGTGATGAAAGATTGTGTGTGATCTCATAACTCTCTCTCCTTGATGCGCATAAAAATAAAGCTGTAATAATTCTCGCTCAATTGGCAGTGAGCTAATTTGTTACCCACAGCTCCGCACAGCTGTTCATGGTGTTGAATCTCCTTGACAAAAAACTCTCTTCCACAAACTCCAACCCCATCACAAAATCCCTTTCTTCTGCTATTCTTACAATATTCAAAATAAATGCAATTTTAATTGGCTCCAAAAATGATGAATTAATACATAAACCATTAGGAAGGACTCTAGAATTATCATAGTCACTAAACATCACAAAATATAAATCAACAGAATGGTTGTGAGCGTGTGACCGTGTCCCTGAATTGTCCCCAGCTAGTAGGAGAACAAACTAAAAGTATATTTCACCAATAAAAACATGAATGTACTCATAAAAAAGAATATAAAACAAAGGATTTGCACTTGCTGACACAGAAACTATACTATAAAAACTACAAAACTTTTTTTTTTTTTGGCGATCAAATTCATTAATGTAAACTGCTACTTCTTGCTCATGTTGTGTTGCCTTGGGCCCTCAGTAAGAAAAAATTTCTTGAACTTCAACATGCTTGACCTCCTTGCATTTGGCTAAATAATTAACTGGACCAACTAATGACAAAAGTGCTCTTGTTTGGCTCATCTATACACTAAGTGCAATACACCATCCATCCCAATTCTTATCTCACATTAGCTTGGCAGTTAATGAAATCTTTATAGCTCATAATTAGGCATATTAGTGAACCTGTACACTCGTTAAACAGTTCAATATTTATTCATATAGGATACGTTTACGTTCTCTTATTTAACTGAACAAATATTAACATAACATGTACACTCGTTGATAAGCTCGATACTCATTCATTTAAGACATGTTTAAGATTGCTTATTTGGATAATTGAACAAATAAAAACAAAAATTTTAAGGCTTGACATATAAATAACCAAACCTGAACATTAAACTATTCGTTCATTTATATCCCTAAAGATGTTTGTTTTTCATTTAACAAGCAGCTTACCAACAACACAATAAAACGAACATTAAATAATGTTGCAATTGCTCTTTAATAACCTATTATATATTATTATATTAATTTTTTTACATTTTATATTCTTCCAAAATTATATGGAAACTATATTTTTTATTTTCATCAAATTATTAAAATTGAGTAAATGGCAGGATGGATAGATTAGTTTTTTTTTTACTTTTATTGTTCATTAAATATTAGAGAAAAATGTTATGTGAAATATTGCCTAATTTAATAACAAGGTTTCAAAAACTTTAATGTGGATAATAAAGTTATTTATTTAAACTACAAACATCCAACATATAGTTATTTGAGCTTGACTATAGGACAAACTCCTTAACACAAGCACAATAAGAAAATAAATTAAACAAGTCTGAACAATGTAGTACTCAACCTAACACTATTCATTTGCAGCCTTACTACATATCAATTATGAAAAGTATTCCCTCCAAATTGAAATCAATATAGTTGCCTAATAACTAAGGTGCTAAAGCTCGCCTAAGCATAATCAAATATTAAAAGAGAACTAATTTGTGTAATAAATTTACTTCAATTAATAGAAATACTTCTGGAAACCAATAAAATCCTATCATTATACATAAACCATGTCAGGAAAATAATAAATTCTTAAATTTTATTTATTTCAAGATCCAATTGCTACATAAATTCTCTCAAATAAATTCCCCAAAAAAAATTATAATAAAGTATATAGTTAAAATATTTAAGTTTATAGAATGCATAAATTAAGAAAAATACATTTTTCTAATTTCCATCTTATCCAACAATCGCGCTCTCATCTTTACCACTAGAATTTTATCCATTCATCTCTTTTATTACCTCAGAATTATCCACTTCATCCTAATGATTTACTACTCTAAAACTTAAAGCACTTCACCTAAAGTTCGTCAATCTTATTTCCTGCATCTTAGTCTCAAAAACTCGTAATTCTCCTTTTAGATCACCGATATTAAACAGTCATCATTAAAGATTAATTCATCATCCAAATTACAAATATTAGGACCCATTGCTCCAATCAATGTAAAGGACACACCTCCTAAGCCAAACACTTCAAAGCAAGATGCTAGCCACCGCATCTTAGTACTGGTACTCATTTAATAAATGTCCAAAAGGCTATGCCCTCGCCTTAGGTGAGAGCCTAGTTAACCGTCCAACTTGCCTTTAAAATATTAATTTATAAAGCAAAAATAATCTAAATGATTTTATTTTTTTAAATTCTCCAATAGAACTTCAAGATATTCTCTTAATGCATAGCTCTCTATGACCCTTCTCTATTTTAACCATCAAATTGTGTCTCTAGAAGTAATGTTCAACTTCAAAACCTCATTCATATATAAAATAAACCTCAACTACCAATATCCATCATACTTGGGTATGAAGTGATTAATAAAAATGTTATAATCATTTAGAATAAAGTCGTGTACAAGTCATTTTTTCTACTAATTCTGAGAACAGTTTCTTCATTTTTAGCTTTTCAATTAACTTTTAAAGCAGTCTTACTTACCATAACTTTGTTGCTTTCAAAAAACATACACGTCTACCATCATTAGTAAAACTTAAATGAAAATTTTATGTTAATAATTGATGTAAGCCTATTATAATGAAATAAAATTTGATCACTTCTAACAACATTTAGAACAATCATAAATATCATAAAAAAATGTGTGTTAGACACAATGTCCTATAAATGCACCAAAGTAACTCTCCTTGTGCTCAATTATACGTGTCAGCCCTACATAGTTAGAATAATGATGATAAACGTACTCAATTTTATATATTTTCATGATAAACACGCACACACACACTCACTATATAAACATATATATGAAAATTCTCGTTGCTATTAATTTTTTTCATTATATGTGTGACCACCAAAAATCATTTTCATGGTGGATCTTTCTAGAGTAACATAAGTTTGATTCTCGAATAACTTTTATTAAATGCATTCCCTTACCTAATCATAACTTCATTGTATGGTCTTTAATTTAAAATCTCCCGCAGTCATCACATTCTTGAATTACCATTTGCACTAAAAATTAGTAACAAAAAGTTCTTTCTAAAAACATTTAGCATCCTATTAGTCTTTAGGGCTTTGCTAATAACATTTTTAACCTAATTATTTCATTATCTACTTCACTTTTCAAAATCTCGAAAGGTATATATTAAAATCTGAAACCATAACTTTATGCATCTTCTTCAAATCTAAATTATTTTTTAAAAATATTTTATAGTGTAATTCATAATTTTGTTGCATTTGTTTAATTCAAAACAAAATTGTCCTTAAGATGTGCCCCAACAAACATCGTTTCTATTAACTCACCATCTAAACAAGAAAAAACAAAAAATAAAAATAAAACTACAAAACTTCTATAGAATTACATCAGAAATCAACAACTACCTATGAGTTTATCAAATCAGCTATCAAATACACAAATGTAAATTCCATGCAAAATATACTTAAAATCAAAGAGATAAGCAAAGGCAGCATACTTCAAGTATGCCATCTCTCCTTATTAGTAAAGTATTGGAAAAAAAAAATTTCAGTAGCAATTTGACATTGAAAGCAATTGAAGTGTTACAGTCGTGAAAATCAACTCATTCAACTTCTTCATATATTATTCAATGTGTATATTTGTGGGAATTCATTTTCAATATTGCACTCAATTGCAAGATCAATGTAAATGGAAAATTAACCAGAACTTTCTAACTAATGACAAGAAAGAAAGTGTTGGTTTCATTGTTAAAAATCCCAACCCTCCAGCATATCGCCAGATAAAAGTGGAATAAATTAGTTGAAAGGAAGATAATTAACATAAAATAGGAAGTATAAACATGTCACTTTTGACAATACTCACGCTCCAAGAAACTTAAACTTCTCAGAATGTCGTTTTCCAAACCGACCAGCTGCATCATCCCTTAAACTACAATCCAAAACATCCAAAAGCTGATTCTCTGCAATATGAAATCGAAGCTTAGTCAGAATTCTGCTTTCATGCTCAAGAAAAAAGAAAACAACGGCATCGGCACATTAGCACCACACCACCAACAACACATGTAAAATTACTGCTCATTGCCACAGTTCCCTGGTAATTAATAACCTAAAACCCTACAAATACCAAGTTCATTACAGAAGATTCATGAAGGCAAATGTGCAAACCTCATTGTGAAATAGTCTTATGCACCATTAAACCATTAATCAAGCTACCCCTAAGTTATATTTTAGTGAAGGTTTCAAAAGAACATTATATCTGTTTGGCATCCTAAATTAGTCAGGATAAACACAAAATATAGTTTGAACCTGCCAAACATAATAATTGTAACTTCAAACCTATTATTTTAATAAATTCAATTTCAACCCCGTTATTATTTAAATCCATGATTTGTAAGTCCCAACATTCATTTAAGGGTTCCTACTATCATAATTCTTAAATCCTAAAACAAATAACCAAAATGTACATTTGGATTAACAATATTTGATATTTGTAGTGTCAAACAACCTTCAGGTTTTAGTCCTCTCAAAAATTTACTAAATCTTAATGTACAGGTAGAGGGAGAACCACCTTAATATTGTCCATACTCAAAATTTTTTTATGCCTGTAATAAAAATGTTAATTCTAGAGATTTACCCGCCCTTAATTTATAATTTTGCTTGCTTCTCACTAAAGAAATGCCCAACTTAACTCCTCATTTATTATATATTTCTAAATTTCTACATTTTTGACTATTTATATTTTTCAATTATAATAATTGTTGTCCTTTTCTATATATATAATTACTATTATCATCATTTAATAATTATATTATTTAAATCCTTAAACTTTTGGCCGCTCAGCAAAAGAGGACTTGGTTCCGGTTCTCTTATATGGAAAATTCACTAAATTCTACACATAATTCGCTAAATTCTACATGCAGACAAACAACCCTTAGTACATCTAATCTATATAGCATTACTTGCAGCAAAANCGTCAACCCAGTTATTATTTAAATCCATGATTTGTAAGTCCCAACATTCGTTTAAGGATTCCTACTATCGTAATTCTTAAATCCTAAAACAAATAACCAAAAAGTACATTTGGATTAACAATATTTGATATTTGTAGTGCCAAACAACCTTCGGGTTTTAGTCCTCTCAAAGATTTACTAAATCTTAATGTACAGGTAGAGAGGGAACCACCTTAATATTGTCCATACTCAAAATTTGTTTATGCCTGTAATAAGAATGTTAATTCTAGAGATTTGCCCGCCCTTAATTTATAATTTTGCTTGCTTCTCACTAAAGAAATGCCCAACTTAACTCCTCATCTATTATATATTTCTAAATTTTTACATTTTTGACTATTTATATTTTTCAATTATAATAATTGTTTGTCCTTTTCTATACATATAATTACTATTATCATCATTTAATAATTATATTATTTAAATCCTTAAACTTTTGGACGCTCAGCAAAAGAGGACTTGGTTCCGGTTCTCTGAATATGGAGAATTCACTAAATTCTACACATGATTCGCTAAATTCTACATGCAGACAAACAACCCTTAGTACATCTAATCTATATAGCATTACTTGCAGCAAAACGATATACATACTTCCGCATGAATTAGCATGCTGCGTGAAGTTGTTTCTTCTAGCACCAACAGGTGTTTTGGATTCTGTATTATCTTCCTGATCGTCCAGTTTCACAGTCCTGATGAAATCCATTTTCTCCGCAGCAATCTTTCTTCGCTTTCCTGGCATTAAAGAAAGCTTTGATGAACTAGACGCCGCGCTTCTTCTTGATCTCACCGCTACGTCCTCCTCCAAATCATCCTCATTTTCCAACTCTACATCTTCAGAATCATCCTCCGTGACATCCCTCCGAGATTCCCGGCCCCACTCCTCGTCATCCGAAGAAGCTTCCTCACTGCTTTCCTCCTCAACTTCGGCTTTACCAGACTCCAATGGCGAGTTAACCGCCGAGGACATGGATCCCGAGATCCTTCTCAGCCGACGAAGGTTCCTCGGCNCAGCAATCTTTCTTCGCTTTCCTGGCATTAAAGACAGCTTTGATGAACTAGATGCCGCGCTTTTTCTTGATCTCACCGCTACGTCCTCCTCCAAATCATCCTCATTTTCCAACTCTACATCTTCAGAATCATCCTCCGCGACATCCCTCCGAGATTCCCGGCCCCACTCCTCGTCATCCGAAGAAGCTTCCTTACTGCTTTCCTCCTCAACTTCGGCTTTACCAGACTCCAACGGCGAGTTAACCGCCGAGGACATGGATCCCGAGATCCTTCTCAGCCGACGAAGATTCCTCGGCCGTTCGGCCTCTACCCATTCGATATCCTCCTTCTCGAGCTCGAGAAACTCTTCCTCCGCATCATCATACTGTATCACATGTTTGCCAGATGTCTCATCAAACGATCGGACATGTCCTTCATACCAAGCCTTGTCGAGCGGCCAAAAGACCCTAATCCTCTTTCCAACCACCTCCGATGAGTACGCCGCCTTCTCACCCACCGACTTAGAGNGTTCCTCGGCCGTTCGGTCTCTACCCATTCGATATCCTCCTTCTCGAGCTCGAGAAACTCTTCCTCCGCATCATCATACTGTATCACATGTTTGCCAGATGCCTCATCGAACGATCGGACATGTCCTTCATACCAAGCCTTGTCGAGGGGCCAAAAGACCCTAATCCTCTTTCCAACCACCTCCGATGAGTACGCCGCCTTCTCACCCACCGACTTAGAGCTGTCGAGGCTGGAGACCGATGGTGGAGTAATGACAAGATGACGCTTCTTCTGCTTTGCTTTGTCGTGCAAAGAAGACGTATTAGATGAAATGCTGGGACTAGGATTAGGGCTAGAGTTTGGCACGGGACTATTGCCAGGAGAGAAGAAGGAGGTGATTTGGCATTGCTTGCGGACGAGAGGAGAGCGACCGTTGCTAATGCGACGGGAAGGAGACATCGGAAAAGGGTTCGGCCGTCCGCTGTGGAGGAAGATGGAGGACTCCCTCTCTTCAGTTTTTATTGGGGAAGTAGCAGTTCTTATTGGGGACAGAAAATTGGCGGGAAGGCTGGGAAGGATGTCCACGTCGGCGAGCCGAAATCTCGGCGACGCCCAGAGAGTCGGGGAGAAACAGCAGATGAGTTAAAGGATGACAGTGCGACCGCAATGAAAATCATATTTAAATTCCCATAAATAAACCATTTTATTTTAGGGCTTAGGATATATATATATATATATATATATATGTAAATATTTTATATTAATTAAAAATATAATCGTTTAGCTCAAAAAAAAAATTTATATGCATTTTTTATGTACTAGATATATAAATATTTTATTTTCATGATTTTTTTTCTTATTTAATTATATCTTACATTCAACTTTTATTAAAATATCTAACATAATTAAATCTCAAATCAATAAACAAATACTTAAAGATGTATGTATTCATTTATAATAACCTTATTTAGNCCCTAAGCCTTATATATATATTTTCAGATTAATTAAAAATATAATTGTTTTAGCTCAAAAAAAAAATTTATATGCATTTTTTATGTACTAGATAAAGTGGCGTGGTATATAAATATTTTATTTTCATGATTTTTTTTCTTATTTAATTATATCTTACATTCAACTTTTATTAAAATATCTTACATAACTAAATCTCAAATCAATAAACAAATACTTAAAGATGTATATATACATTTATAATAACCTTATTTAATATTTTGCAGCATGAGAGAGGGCAATTGTCACACAGAATTTTGCTATTAAGAGAGGGGGCCCTTAGATAATTTACCACCTTAAAAATGGTGTTTGTCTTGCCATATTTAACATTGCTTGGCTTGCACTTGGCTCCACTTACTAGCCCAATACAGAAGGCAATGAAGAAAAGCAGCTCAATATAAAATTTATCACCTTAATTCAAAGGTCTATGAAATGAGAAATTTATTTTTTTTAAAATTATGATACAGATACAGTCTGTCTAGTTTCGTTGCAGCTACAGCTATTTGAAGAAGCAACTTCACGAAAGAAGTTGTCCAAAAAATTATAGTAGTTATTCCAAATTTAATTTTTCAGAAGTTATACTGCAGTTTTTGGTAAAATATAGCTTTCTGTTATTTTGACCCTCAATTAATGAACTAAAGTAAAAGGGCACTTTTGTAATGTGGTACCGCTCACCTACCACATCTCACCTACCGTTCAGCTACCGTTCACCTACCGCTCACCTACCTCTCACCTACCACTCTCTTGCTTCTATAAATAGAGAGGTTGTGAGNGTATTTTGCAGCATGAGAGGGGGCAATTGTCACACAGAATTTTGCTATTAAGAGAGGGGGCCCTTAGATAATTTACCACCTTAAAAATGGTGTTTGTCTTGCCATATTTAACATTGCTTGGCTTGCACTTGGCTCCACTTACTAGCCCAATACAGAAGGCAATGAAGAAAAGCAGCTCAATATAAAATTTATCACCTTAATTCAAAGGCCTATGAAATGAGAAATTTATTTTTTATTAAATTATGATGCAGTTAGGGTCTGTCTAGTTTCGTTGCAGCTACAGCTGTTTGAAGAAGCAACTTCACGAAAGAAGTTGTCCAAAAAATAATAGTAGTTATTCCAAATTTAATTTTTCAGAAGTTATACTGCAGTTTTTGGTAAAATATAGCTTTCAGTAGCAGTTTTTTGAAAAAGCATGCAAAACACACTTTTGCCAAAAAAAAATGTACAATATTGTACTGCACTGCCACCACATCAATTCTCCAAACGCGCCCTTAATCAAATCTAACCCACCACATGTAATGTTCCAGTGTAGCACTAGTCCAACATATGTTTTTTTTGCTTGAACTGTACTAAAAATTAATCATTTCATGACATGAGACTAAGGTACCAGCACACAACATTCTATGGCAGAGCTTTAGATTAAGGGCATTTATTTAGGGTCTGTTTGGGACAGCTGCAATTTATTAAATAATATGATGATAAGTTGATTGAAAATAATTTGTCGATAAACTAATGCGGTGACTACTACAAATTTTTTTTTTTTTTTGAATGGTCAGACCCCAGCCAGAAAGCTGACGCCGCACCTAAACAGGTGCGGTGTGAAAACGTTGTTTTTAGCGTTTTAAAAACGCATAAACTGCCACAACGCAGTTTACCCAAACAGGTCAGGTGTGTTTTCAAAACGGCACCGCACCCAATAAGCTGCCCCGATCAGACGCACTCAATTTCTATTGATTTACATATGTGACGCGTGAATTATATTTGCTTACATTTATACCACCCAAAACAATTCATATCACATACAAAAATATTACCATGTCAATCTTTAAAAAGTAAAATATACTTTTTAAGTAGAGGAAAGTAACATATATGATAAGATTGAAGTTTAGTTGTGAAATATTTAATTGCATATGAATTGAATGGCATGTAGATAAATNGGAGAGGAGGAGAGCATCTTGAGGTCTTGTATCAAGGTGTCGTTTGAGAGGGATGTCATAGAAGGAAGATGATGACTTATCTCTATGTATAAGCTATGTATTCTCCATTTCTTTTGCCTTAGTGAACTATTTGATTGATTCCCTTCCGTGGACGTAGATCCAGTTGGAGTCTTAGTGAACTATTTGATTGATTCCCTTCCGTGGACGTAGATCCAGTTGGATCGAACCACGTAAACACCTTGTTTGATTTGTATTGTTTTTCGTCTCATTTCTATGCCAGGAAGTACATATCTCACAACAATTGGCGTCGTCTGTGGGGAAGGCCATACTTCTTGGCTAGAGGTATTCGCGTAAAGGTGTTCGCGGCCAACAACGAAGAAGAGGAGATCCATACTTCTTGGCTAGAGGTGTCCGCGTAAAGGTGTTCGCGGCCAGCGACGAAGAAGAGGAGTTCGACATCCACGAACAGAGGAGCAAGCGGATCGTGTCGCAGGTAGCCAAATCGCGACAGATTCGGTGAGCAGTGAAAGCTTTTATCGACTGAATTCGCACCACAGGTTGTGCAGTTTGGCGAGAAGGAGGAACAGTCATCGAGCAAGGGCCGAAATTTTGTGACAAGGCTGCCAGCAGAGGATTTCGATCTTGCGAGCAACTCGGCCAGAGGGAAGAGGTGGAGATCGCGCAGAGAAGGGTTCGAGAGTTCGCGAAGCAGGAGGACCTGAGCAGTTTGGTGAGGCGCGACGGCTCTGGAGAGGCAGTTATTCTCATGNAATCCGCTTGCTCCTCTGTTCGTGAATGTCGAACTCCTCTTTTTCATTGCTGGCCGCGAACACCTTTACGTGGATACCTCTAGCCAAGAAGTATGACTCTTCCCACAGACGGCGCCAATTGTTGTGAGATATGTACTTCCTGGNATGCGAGAAGCAGAGGAGTGCCTGCAGAAAGGAGGCGCGAGCACAGAACATGAAGTTTTCTCCAGTGAACAGGTGTGATCTCTGTCAGAAGGGATCGGAGNTTGCGGTGTTAATCCAGTCGATCAAAGCTTCCACTGCTCACCGAATCTGTCATAATTCGGCTGCCTGCGACGCGATCTGCTTGCTCCTCTGTTCATGAATGTCGAACTCCTCTTCTTCGTCGCTGGCCGCGGACACCTTTACGCGGACACCTCTAGCCAAGAAGTATGGATCTTCCCACAGANGGAGCTCTCCGTTTCAGTTGACGAAGGCAGTGGAGTTCACTGGGAGAATGTAAGAAATTTGGTGAGAATTTCTTGGATAGCAAGGCGTTATAAGGCAAGTTTAGGCTGAAAACTTTTGGTTGTTATACAATAGTACAACATTTTGGTTCAGTCTAGTTCTTGGAAGGGCAGCAGGTAGAATTAATTGGAAGAAATCCTAGGCACGACAATGAGTTCCGTCAAATTTGACATTGAGAAATTCAATGGGAAGAACGACTTCGNGTGATTCGGCTGCTTGCGACGCGATCCGCTTGCTTCTCTGTTCGTGAATGTCGAACTCCTCTTCTTCGTTGTTGGCCGCGAACACCTTTACGCGAATACCTCTAGCCAAGAAGTATGGCTCTTCCCACAGACGGCGCCAATTGTTGTGTGATATGTACTTCCTGGCATAGAAATGAGACGAAAAAAAACACAAGCAAACACAGATATTTTTTATGTGGTTAAACTGAATCTACGTCCACGGGAGGAAATTAATCAAAGATTTCACTAAGGCAAAAGAAATGGAGAATACATAGCTTATACATAGAGTTGAGCTCTCATCTTCCTTCTATGGCATCCCTCTCAAGCGACACCTTGATACAAGGCCTCAAGATGCTCTCCTCCTCTCNGAAGATGCTCTCCTCCTCTATAGCTCTCTAGCTATTCTCTCCTCCTTCGTGGTAGGTTAAGATCTCTTCTTTTGCTCTCCTAAGCCTCACACCCTTAAGATTTCTTCCCTTGCTCTCCTAAGCCTCATAGCCTCTCTATTTATAGAAGCAAGAGAGTGGTAGGTGGGAGGTAGGTGAGCGGTAGGTGGGAGGTAGGTGANCTCCTTTGTTCTCCTAAGCCTCACACCCTCTCTATTTATATAAGCAAGAGAGCGGTAGGTGGGAGGTAGATGGGAGGTAGGTGAGTGGTAGATGAACGGTAGGTGAACGGTAGGTGAGATGTGGTAGGTGAGCGGTATCACATTACAAAAGTGCCATTTTACCTTAATTCATTAATTGGGGGTCAAAATAACAATTCCACTATCAACAAGTGGGAAGAAAAGGAAAGAATGACCGAATTATGGTTACAACTCAACACAATCAAATCATTAATAATCTCTCATATAAAATAAGAGAGGAATAGAGTATACAAGTTAAGAATATTCCAAATATAAGAAAGATAATATATTTAGATCTCCTTAAGATCATATAATTAGACCATCCCAAATTAGGTTATTTAATATCAATCTTCCTAATGTACACAGGTTCAAATACACGCACTATCTAATTTGAAACCATTTCATAACAAATACATCATCAAACATATCATATATCACATGTTGGCTAATATGATGACTAATCATAATTACATTAACATTGATGACCAGTAGTTAAACTTCTACATGCTTAAAGCATTATTGATTAAATAATGAATGTTTCTATTCTTATAAACATGGATGGAAGCTACCTTTGATACCACTATCCTCCTCAAAACTACCATTGGCCATATATTGTTTTTATGTGTACATCTGAAATGTGGCTGAATAAATCTTCAAGGAGATTCAACAAATCATGTGAAGAAGGCAACAAATGAACAAGCCAATTAGCATCATTTCAGTTAGCCGAATCAAGGGCCACCAGAATGAACGTCCATCCAAACCGAAGAATGCCAGACACCTAGACCAAAAACAACTTAGCCAATGCAATGGCATTCACCAGTTCAAAGATCACTTAACAGAACTATTACACGACCTTTTATGAAAATTTATCTTTCAAAGGAAGATTGTTTATCAGGTTACAGTGATGCACCATGTACTTGATGAAATAACCTTTCTTGAGGACAATGAATCTTCATGACGAATCCCCTCGAAAAAGTCACTCGTGGATCTTTCAGTCGTCATAATGACAATAGTAACCGAGCAAAGGCCAAGCGACCAAATCGAGCACTTATGAATATGAAACGATGCCAAGAGCAGTTAAAAATATGGCAGCGGTTACCAAGATCAAAAGATTTCAAAGTCGGTTACAATATGTACAAGTAAAATCTAGTTTTTTTTTTTTTGCTCAATAGTTGAAAAAACTACTAATTTGATGATTTTGCCCACTTTAAGAAAAAATGTTAGTTCCAACCCTTGATATCTAAATACACAGGAATTGGGTGGTTGCATGTAAATGCCTCAAAATTTTNTTAAATTAAATGCATTTTTGATGTACTAGATAAAGTGGCGTGGTATATAAATATTTTATTTTCATGATTTTTTTCTTATTTAATTATATCTTACATTCAACTTTTATTAAAATATCTTACATAATTAAATCTCAAATCA
This sequence comes from Phalaenopsis hybrid cultivar, assembly GCA_002079205.1. Lineage (NCBI taxonomy): Eukaryota > Viridiplantae > Streptophyta > Magnoliopsida > Asparagales > Orchidaceae > Phalaenopsis > Phalaenopsis hybrid cultivar. The sequence continues at coordinate 387,212 of JXCR01080404.1, forward strand.
ATAAACAAATACTTAAAGATGTATGTATTCATTTATAATAACCTTATTTAATATTTTGCAGCATGAGAGGGGGCAATTCTCACACAGAATTTTGCTATTTAGAGAGGGGGCCCTTAGATAATTTACCACCTTAAAAATGTTGTTTGTCTTGCCATATTTAACATTGCTTGGCTTGCACTTGGCTCCACTTACTAGCCCAATCCAGAAGGCAATGAAGAAAAACAGTTTTTGCAGTCATTGCATCAATCATATTGTAAAATATAGCTTTTAGTAACAATTTTTTTGAAAGAGCATGCAAAACACACTTTAGCCAAAAAAAATGTACAATATTGTACCGCACTGCCGCCACATCAATGCTCCAAACGCACCCTTAGCCAAACTTTTTTGCTTGAACAGTACTAAAAATTAATCATTTCATGACATGAGACTAAGGTACTAGCACACAACATTCTATGGCAGAGCTTTAGATTAAGGGCATTTACTTACATGGCACTCAATTTCTATTGATTAACATATGTGACACGTGAATTATATTTTTTACATTTTACCGCTCAGAACAATTCATATCACATGAAAAAAATATTGCTATATTAATCTTTAAAAAGTAAAATATAGTTTTTAAGTAGAGGAAAGTAACATATATGATAAGATTGAAGTTTATTTGTGAAATATTTAATTGCATATGAATTGAATGGCATGTAGGTAAATCATTCTGAATAATATAAAAATAAGAAAATAAAATCATTCTAAATAATATAAAAATAAGAAAATGGCCNTTGCTTTGCCTCGCTCTGAAGCACCACTTGGTCTCACTTGCCTCTCTAACACGTCTGTTTAATTAGGACTCGCTCATCTCAACCTCGTTCTAACACTCCGCTCAACCTACATAGCACGTTCGCATACTGAATTTCTTTTGTTGTGATTAAACTTATAATGTTTTTACTTTGGTTATGTTTTACCGATAGATGATTTTTTATTGGATAATTTTAGCATTTTTTAAGTTTTAGAAAAGTAATGAAGTGTGACAAACTTTAAATTTATTAATGTAATCAATTTGCACCTCCCTCCCCAAAAGAAAATGGCGGTTACGCCTCTAAATGTTTGACGTCATTACATTACAGAACATCTAAAACATTTACAAATAAAGCACCATCTTTCATCCATTTTTCAAATGCTCGCTCAAATATCAAAATACATGATAAAACTCCAACCCATTTTTTATATTTTTATCAAATTCTCAAAGGATTTATCACGACATACGTAAATGCATCGTTTCAACAGTTCAAAAAATAAAATCAGTGTTCGATTTATAATATCAATATTTCAGGTGTTCTGCATGTAATTATCACTAAATTTATTTTAGTTATTTAATATATAGAGAGAGAGAGTTTGCAAGTATAGGAAAAAAAATTATAAATATCATATTAGATCGACAATAAATAAATTTATAAATATTTTTATTTATTATCGGAAGCTTGTAAACGAAAATTGAATCACTATAAATTATTTTAAAATTTATAGCATAAATTTTATGGATTTGATTTTTCGGCTTTCTATTATCTTTTATTTAGTATGATTCAATTTTAAATTATTTGTAAATTATTTAATTCAATAAATCGGTTCAACTATGATGAATCACTCTGCACACAAATCTAATGGATTTACAGGCACAACATTTTATCAATGCATGCAAGGGTAGATTTGACAATTAAAAAAATGATAATTAGTGTTGTTTTTGATGTGGCACTAAGGAATTGGAAAAAATATTACATCAGTACTACGCACGTAGAGTAACGTGCGTAGTCAATGAAATCACATCACGACACCCCACGCGACAGGAAAAAAAAAAACGACGCGGTAACAAGGAAAATATTACCCCCCTGTTATTCATGTGTTATTGTGTGTTATTCACGTGTTACTGATGTGTTATTGTGTTATTATAACACCAAAAATATTCTCAAGACACAATAACATATGAATAATACACAATAACACCAGAATAGCACAGAGGAATATTCCTAACAGAGAAAAAACGGCACAGTAACACGGGTGAATATTCCCCCCTCTCCCCGTGTTTTTCATGTGTTATTGTGTGTTATTCATGTGTTTTTGATATGTTATTGTGTTATTATAACACCATGAATATTCCAAGGACACAATAGCACATGAATAACACGGGAGGGAATATTCTCCGTGTTACCGCGCCCTTTTTTTTTTCCAGTCGCGTGGGGTGTCGTAGCATGATTTTATTGGCCACGCACTACATGCGTAGTACTGATGTAATATTTTTTCAAGGAATTGAGTGAAAATTTTCCTTCCAATTAACAGATTGAAATAATGATAATTGATAATTGAAATTCAAAAGTGTATTAATGCAAAAATAAACTTGAGTGTGAAACTAAAATTAATAATTTTCTATCAAATTCAATGACACTTAGAGACAGTGATTGTTTGAGGAAGAGTTGCATGACAAAACAATGAATGACCCAATGACATGGATTTTATAGTTGAACACAGTTTGTTGATTCACTGGTTTGTAATGATGGCAAGCGAATAAGTTTTAATGGTGATGGTTATCATGTGATGTATCTGAATTGATAAGGTTGATGGTGACCCAGCAGCCTTTTATACACAAAGAAATTAATCTAATATTACTGATAGGTCTCGGTCACAGTTTCAATGTTTAGCTTGGGTAGCAATATAATCAACATTGATTGCAGTTTAATTATTTTAGGACGTGCCAAATCTTAAAATTTTCAATATAAATGCTATAGAAAGCGTGTTAAGAGGCTTGTTGGGAAAGATTATGAGCTATGAAAAGCATTTTACATGATTAAAATGCGCTTGTAGAGAGATTGAGAGGGATTTTTAAGACAACATTCTAGGAATACTCCCAAAAATTGAATCTTGAGTGTTTCTCAATATAGACCATTGATTTATGTCTTTTGAGTATAGCTCTACTTTATATGTCATGCCAAACTTATGTTTGATCTTTTCTTAATATTCCTATGATAAGCATATGGGTGGTGAATATTGCATCAAATCCGAGGAAGATATTTTAGAGTTATCTCATCACCTTATTTAATGTTATAATAAGTACAACACATAGGCCTCTAAATTGTGTTGTTCAATTTCAAGCACTCAAACTTTTAAATATAATAAATCAACTCACAATTTTAGAAAATCATGAAGTACTTATGAAAAAATCTATTGAAGTCCATAAACTTCATGGGGTGAGCAATGTCATATACAGTCAGTGTGGCCTCTCCCAACCTTTTATTAGGAATCATGGTGATAAAATTTAATATCGAGGCATAAGAAAGTGTGGAGGAAGAGATCATGATGGATGTGAGAGGTGGTGAGATTTATTACATTGAGGGAGTCATTTCTTTTGTTTGATTCATGGTGGTATCACATTTTGAAAAAAGTTTTTCGTGTGAAGGAAAATACTATCATTGAGGTAGAAGAAAATGAAAACCAAAGGTTAAACATGAAGATAAGAAAGAAGGACTAAATGTGAGAAAACATAATCATATTAATCAACTCATGTTATCACATATATATAGTTATTATAAAGGACAAGGTAAGAAAAAAAAAATACGACAAAGTTATGTGCAGTAGCATGAGCCACCTTCATGTTGTAAAACACTTAACCTTTGGGGGAACCTACTCCTTTGGTAACGGGGTTACATATCAATCCTTTGTTTTATTGTCTTATCTAGTTTGCACAATTTAGGTGAACTTGTAACAAAGGATAAGTAAGTGAAAAAGCAATTAGATGGTGACTTTGGCAAGAGCTCAATGGTAGAAGTTGTTGATATGAAGAAATTGGTGAGTTCTTGGTCTCTCTCTCTCTCTCTCTCTCTCTCTCTCTTCTCTCTCCCTATTTTATTGACGCACATTGAATTATAATAATGTTTGGTTGTGTTTCATTTTACTGTAAAGATAATACTTACAAATTTTATTACTTGGTGTTGTAATATTATATGTGTAANTCTCGCTCCCTATTTTATTGACTCACATTGAATTATAATAATGTTTGATTGTGTTTTATTTTACTGTAAATATAATACTTATAAATTTTATTACTTGGTGTTGTAATATTATATGTGTAAGGATGGAGAGAATGTTTAGAATTTTTTGCAATTGGAACTTCACCTTAATCAAAATTTCTTATGACCTTAATCTCGACTTTAGTAGAAGTCACTTGAAACTTGAGGTTGCATATATTAGCTTATATGTGGTCTATTCAAAAGAGTTATGTGTGCACCCAAGAAGAGTTATTGTTCCTTATTGATAATGAGATAATAAGAGTTTTACAAATAGGCCGTTCTTTTGAGAACAAGTAAAAGGTGCTATAGCAGAGTTATGGTGAACTCCAATTGTATTTAATGGTTGTCTGATATGTAACAAACAATAAGAGAAAAAGGAGTAGGATTTCGATAGAAATGTGGAGTTAGTTTCCTCAAGTGATAGTTGCACAAATTAGTCAAGGAATTCTACAAGACATCAAATATTTTAGAAGCGAGGAACACAATTTTAAGGGTTGAGGATGCTCTTTTCAAGACATGAATGGTAGATCTCTTAAACAAAATTTTACAACTATAGGCTCAAGTGATCGATCATAATGTTTCTAATCTCCTTTAGAGGAGTTCTACTATTGCTGCTGGCTTTAGACTTCTATCAATTTTATTGAAGATGACTACATCGCCCTTAAAGAGATAAGACATTAAAAAAAATAATTAAATATAAATAAAAAGTTTTTCTTACTTAACTTTTTTATTTTTATTTTTGTGTTTGTATAAAAAATATTTTGCAATCATGGTAGTAGGTAGATTAAACAACTAAAATTAAACACAAAAAATAAATAAATAAACATGCTTAACATTGAATAGAAAGTGCCATTAAAATATCTAACCATAAAATAAAGAGTGATGAGATAAAATGATAATGTCAATTAACTTATAAGTCAAATCAAACCTATTCTTTATTCCAATTGTCAACGAGATATTATTAGTCATCAAAATCTCCTTTTTTTTTGTTCCGCGTGAATTTTTTATTTGTTCTAAAATAAGTTGTTTTTCTTCTTATTCTCATTTAATCAGGCCAAATGGCTATACCCCCTTTAGTTGGTTANAAATAGAACGTTCTGCTTGAATGAACAATAAAAGAGAGTAACATTTATTCATGATATGGACACGTATTTATAGGTGTATGTATGAACTTTACAAAAGTACATAGTAGTCCCCTTATCATTAACTTTTATGGGGACTTTTTGATAATTATAGAGTTATCTTTGCATATAATAAAACCAAAGACTAATTCGTCGATGAGAGTTGTCGATCATCTGGTAAGCCTTGACGTGATTGATATCTTGTCCAAAAGAGTACTCGATCGTCTTGAATGCTGATTACCGCCCTATGGGAGCTTCTCCTAACGCCTTCCGCCAATTGTTCGAAGAAGGCGTTTATCTTGCCAATATTCAATTAAAAAATGATCGTCGATGGTTTCGTTCGATTGGTCGTATTTTCTTCTTAAGTCATTTATTTGTCTTGTGATTTGTGCTGATATATTTGTATATGTACATATTCAGTTTGTCGATTCACTTATTCATTGTAAGCTATGCAATACACGAGGATAAGAGAATATTTTTAACATGTATGAAAGAATAAATAATATTATTGCGCAATAATGGACTTCCCTGGATTTCTGTGCGTGGGGTATTATAAAAGGCTTTGGGACAAGGGAGCTTTGCACCGTCTTTGTTTCTCCTTCCTCCTTTTGTCTCATGTCCTTATCTTTACTTGTTTTTCTCGATGTCTGGTGAAGGAGTGCCGCCTTCCAAGAAGATTGTCTTCCTTAAAGCCATGAGTGATATGCAGGCGCAGACCCGTAAGTTAGACGTGAAGTGTAAGCCGACGAGTGAGGTATCTACGGAAGGGGTGAGTAGGAAGAGAGTTGTGCCCAAGCCAAGAACCAGGGATCGTGAGAGCCAACCTGGTTCTTCTGGTTTCCTTGCGGGCTTACCCTAGGAGAGGGTTGCAGGGAAGGCTAGAGGTCGTCCTGACGATCATCCAACAAGACACTCTCTAGGGGTGAGTGTTTCTGTTGCAGAAGAGAGATTGTCCATCCAGGTGATTACGGGGGCTGCGATTCCCAGAGGGGTCTTGAGGTAGCATCAGATGAGGCGAGACGTGGCTTCGATCTACTACAGGCAGTCTTTCTTATGAAGGTGAAGGACAAGAGAAAGTCGGGGAGGAATTTTTTTCTCACACTAAATCTGAATAGAGGCAGATTCTTGGTATGTAGCTTGAATTGTCTTTTGCATCTTTTTTTTAATGGTGCAGCAGCTGAAGTCCTAACTGTTGATTTTGCGTCGGTAGATATTGACGTTAGTCTTGAGAATGACGCGGCATTTGTAGACCTGGTTGTGATCGAAGGAGTGAATATGGAACAAGTTGTCACGGGGAGAGTGGATATGGCAAAACTAAGCCTATCAAGGCAAGTTGCTGAGCAGGAAGTTGAGGGTTAGTGTGTTGGAGTGCAAATGATGGAGAGATACTTATCTCTAGATGGTGGTCAGAGTGCACGATGTCAGGTTTTTTTCCGGTGCTACGAGGGAAGAGGAAGTGATATGGGGCACTGTGTTTCCTCTAACTTTATACTTCGACACTTTGTTGAGATAGTGGAGCATTTTTTTTCATTTTATGGGGTGTACTATATGACATGGTGATGGAATAATTATTGAGGTTCTTGAAAGAGTTGATCAAGTGGAGAGGGAAGTTGTTGCACTGCGCAGAACCTTGTGATTTTCCGTGGGGAGATGCTTGTCGATCGTAGGGAAGTGACGCGTCTGTGTTTGGAACTGTCGTCCATTAGAGATGCCCTCACCGCTCATCCTAGGGATAGCCATAATGACCTTTTCAGGTTAGGCGATGAGTTTATAAATGAACGGCTTTGCCATCGAGGGTTTCTCTCTTGCAATACCATGAATGATTGCTTTGTTAGATTTTTCTTTCCTTAACTTGCAATACCGAAGCAAGTTGCTGAGCAGAAAGTTGAGGGTTAGGGTGTTGGAGTGCAAAGGATGGAGAGATACTTATCTCTCGATGGGGGTCAAATGTGTGATGTCGGGTTTTTTCCAGTGGTACAAGGGAAGAGGCAGTCAGGGGCACCGTGTGTCTTCTGACTTTATACTTCGACACTTTGTTGAGATAGTGGAGCATTTTTTTTCATCTTATGGGGTATACTCTAGGACATGGTGATGGAATAATTATCGAGGTTCTTGAAAAAGTTGATCAAGTGGAGAGGGAAGTTGTTGCACTGCGCAAGGACCCTGCGATTTTCAGTGGGGAGATGCTTGTCGATCGTAGGGAAGTGACGCGTCTGTGTTTGGAACTGTCGTTCATTAGAGAGGCCCTCACTGCTCATCCTAGGGATAGCCATAATGACCTATTCTGGTTAGGCGATGAGTTTATATATGAATAGCTTTGCCATTGAGGGTTTCTCGCTTGCAAAACCATGAATGATTGCTTTGTTAGATTTTTCTTTCCTCGATTATAACCGAGAGTTTGGC
>JXCR01080404.1:395302-408284 GCA_002079205.1 Phalaenopsis hybrid cultivar
AGCCACCCTAACCCAAGCTAAAATCCAAAACCGTGAGCCCCCACATGGTGAAAACCCAAATTCATGCCAAGGAGCCTCAAAACTGTGAGCCCCCACATGGTTAAAACCCAAATTCATGCCAAGAGGCCACCTCAGCTCACCGAAAACCGTGAGCCCCCACATGGTTAAAACCCAAATTCATGCCAAGAGGCCACCTCAGCTCAATATGAGCTGAGGACCCCTCTGCTTGACACCTAAGCAGTGGGGCTAAGCTCTCAATTGGCCAGCTGTGAGCCCCCACATGGTTAAAACCCAAATTCATGCCAAGAAGCCACCTCAGCTCAAATTGAGCAAGCCCCCACATGGTGAAAACCCAAATTCATGCCAAGAAGCCACCTCAGCTCAAATTGAGCTGGAGTCCCCACATGGTTAAAACCCAAATTCATGCCAAGAGGCCACCTCAGCTCAAATTGAGCTGAGGCTCACATGGTGAAAACCCAAATTCATGCCAAGGAGCCACCTCAGCTCAAATTGAGCTGAGGACCAAATGGTGAAAACCCAAATTCATGCCAAGGAGCCACCTCAGCTCAAATTGAGCTGAGGACCCCTGAAACCCAAATTCATGCCAAGGAGCCACCTCAGCTCAAATTGAGCTGAGGACCCCTCTGCTTGAAATCATGCCAAGAGGCCACCTCAACTCAAATTGAGCTGAGGACCCCTCTGCTTGACACCTAAGCTGGCTAAGCTCTCAATTGGCCAGCTAAGCTCCCCATTGGCCAATTTCTATGAAATCTACCCCTTCAAGCTCTCAAATGGCCAGCTAAGCTCCCCTTTGGCCATTTTCTATAAAATCCACCCCTCACGGATGAAGGGTGTGGTAAAAATTTTCTTACTGAGGCCTCCCAAACTCCCTGTTGAGCTTCTCTGAGNTTCCATCACATTGGTCGTGTCAGCGACATTTTTACTTCCCATGTATCCCCTTTTGCATTTATATACATATACAGTCACACGATCATTGAAGACTTTTGTTACTTTTCTTTATTCATTCTTTTTATTTCAATGTGTTACACTATCTTTTTTTTCCTGCTCTAGTTTCACTATTCTCTTCTTCTTCTTTCCCGCATAATATCATAGGCTTCATGGTTCAGAAATACTCCCGAGAATCATTTAGTTTGACTCTTGCTATAGAGGTTTCGATCCTATCTGCATCGGACGTAAAAGAGATTCAGGATCTGCAATTTTCCTGCAACCGACCTCTAGCCATTAATGGGCTATGGTTGACTTCTCTCCTAACCTCATTTTTTATAAATATCACTTTAAGATGGGTCTTTGACTGTCATTTTGTCGAGTGTTGTAGTCAAATTTCAATCGTTAATGTATCATCCCTACTCAAATCCTTCCCAACTCGATGGCCACCATCATGACTTATATGCTCTTTTGTCGGATGATGGAAATCACATGGTCAATCAAACTCTTCAATCATTTCTTTTCCTTCCGGATTGGTCATGATAGATATATTTAGTTTGCCGCCGGTACTAAGATTCAAATGTCGGGGCTTAATAACAACATGAAGGACCAAAACACAAAGTTCTTGATCTCCTCTTATGTGAACAGATGAGAGATCTACACTTCTCCTACAGAGTGCGAGGTGAAGAAAATGAAGTTCTTGCAAGGGAACATTTGAGACCACATGACATTGATTGAGAGCCAACACATCTCTTTGTTTTAGTATCTTGACCCCAACGAGATCGAACACCTCATTCATATGGATGGTGTAGATATCATGAATGAGGATTTGTGGAGACTGGACGAAAACAGGGAAGTTGCTCGGGAGAGATATACTGAAGAGAGGGTGGTTTTGAAGATGCCTCGAGGGAGTGGTAGTCCTCACTCACTCGACAGAGGTCGGGGTCGATATGACTCAATCAAGTCAGCTGAGGGGGATGATGAAGGTCAGTGCTACTTATCATATTGTCTATTTGTGTGTGAAATGCATTTTTGTGACCTTTGTGTAATTTGCTAGGTTCTTCAGAAGGGAGCAAGTGGGACTCTTCTCGATTGCCTAGCCTTCCTGAGTGCAGAGGCCCATTAGTGCGCTCGTTGGTTGGAGGAGTTTTGGCGTCGATGAGGGAGGCCTCATTCATACCTCTAGAGGAGCGAGGTGAGGTGATTCGCGCCTTCTGCTCTATTTCTGTTGAAACTGATTTCGAGGAGGGACGAGGGTTCACATATTGGATGGAGAGCAACATTCTTTGGAGGGAAGGAAAGTCTCTTGTCCCCGATGTCAACTTGCCCCCTCTTACCATGCAAGAGGGGGTGGTTTTTGCTTGAGTGGGCATTCTCGTGCATTCATGGAGCTATTTTTTTTTACAGCGGTCACTACGCTCTTGTTGACAGGGAGATCGAGTCGTTCCCTACCAATCCTCTAAGTGGATATTACCCCTTAATTCTAATTGACATGTTCTGGTCTCGCGCTTTTACGAGGAAACTGAGATTGATGGACATGAAGAACATGTTCTAAGCGATCAATCTTTATCATGCCCTTGTATAGCAAGCTTCACATATCTAGGCTCTTCTTTTAAACAAAGCTAAGGAGGTTGTTGGGCGATCTGACTCATAAGCTCAGAAGTTGAAGCGAAAACTTAAAATGGCGGATGAGAGATTGAAGCTTTCGTTTAAGAAGAGGAAAATAGATTCCCAACAACTTGAGGAACAGGTAGCGGCTCTTCTGAAGGAAAATAGAGAGCTAAAGAAAAGAACAAAATCTTTGATGGTCACTAGGGTGACATATGTCGAGGGTTTTTTACGTCATGTTACAGTTGATACTTCTCTCGCGATCAAGAGGTTTGTAAAGCATAAGTTGGTGGATCCCAAGTGGTGGAATATGGAGCAGTTTGTAGCTGGCAGATCACCCTCATTCCATTGCTGGTCAGTGGTTCTCCTTGAGGGGGGTTGAGTGCTCCTTGTCATGCTGGCCCTTCTCCTGAAACTGGGGTTGCTACTCAAGCAACAACTGCTCTAAGTACTTCTCTGAACTGTCCAGACATCTGGTTGGTGATTTGAGTTCTTAAATCTTGCAGACCTTGTTAAACGAATTCTTCCATAAACTCTCATGTGTCTGTTGCATCTCTTACTTTCCTCTGGCTGGAATCTCGCTGTTGTTGTTGCTTGGTTCCTTTTCTTGTTGACAGTATTTTTTCACGCTCACCGCACGTTAAAGAATGTTTAATCCAAAAATGTCCGGGAAACACACCCAATGAATAAAACGTTCTGATAAGAAGTTATTAGAGAGAGAGCACATTAGAAAACAATAAAAGAGAGTGTCATTTATTCATGACATGGACATGTATTTGTAAACATAACTCCCAACATTACAAAAGTACATATTAGCCCCATCATCATTAACTTTTCAGGGGGATGTTTTGGTAATTATAGAGTTATTCGTATATAATATGACTTGGGACAGATTCGATCGATGAGATTTGTTGATCGTCTGGTAAACCTTGACTCGATCTATTTCTAGTCCAAAAGAGTGCACCTTATCGATCGCTTTGAAGGTTGATTACCGTCTTGTGGGAGCTTCTTCTATCGCCTTCCGCCAATCATTCGATCAAGACGTTTCTCTTGTCAATATTCAACCAAAAAATGATCGTCGAATGATATGTTCGATCTTACTGAGTTGTTCATCAGAAAAACAATCGCTTGGATGCCCCCTCCATGTAAAACATATTTTTAAATATATCCCGGAACAATTGACATTATTATATTTCAGCAAGAATTAAAGAGAGTTTTGAAAGACTCCACCAAACTTAACTTCAACCCCACCTCTTATCATTCTTCTCATTATTTTCAACCAACATAAATGTCACCTTTAGCCCGCATATCAAATTTGATCGTTTACTTCCAATTTGACTGTTTTAATATGCGTGCTTTGTTTCTTAACATTTATTATAGGGGCGTTTGCATACATACCATCTAATTCTTACGCCGCCCAAATCTTCTGTATCACATAAACGAATTATAATTTTAAATTTTAATAACTGAAATATACCTTTTAAACATAGAGAAGGTGACATTTATGTAAATATTGACGTTTAGGTGTTGGATATTTAAATACATTAGAATTAAGTGGTTTGCATGTAAATATATATGAATTTAAAGATTTACAAACATACCATTTAATTTTTATGTTTCTACATATAACAATTAAAAGTTAAAATATATATATATATANATATAAATATCTAAATGCTGCTCAGCTTGATTCCAGAATGCTCTCGAGCAAGCAAATGAAGGAGTACAACAATTTTGTTTTTCTTTCCTTCATAAAAAAACAGTGACTGTTGGGGGATATTAAATCACGGGAGAGATCCCAAGTAAGACTTTGAGCATGAATGCACAAAAAAAGAAATGTAGGAAAAATCAAATTTAACGTGAAAAAATTTGAGAACGAAAAAAAAAATACGGAGTCACAATACTTTGAGAAATCTAGTATAAGAAAAAAGAGGAAAAACTATAAATTACATCACACTCACACCTCTGTATACTTTGGAAAGTCCTAGACATTTCTCTCATTTACTTTATATGAGAGAAAATTGAAATCCCCACACCCCTTTTAGTAAAGCTGAATCTCAAGTAAAAAATTTGCGCAAAGTTGGTTACTAGCAATGGAGCGCCGCGATGGTGGTGTTGCGGTGCTACAGTGTCGTGCTCTCGGGTTATGAACCTAGAATATGCTCAACAATGTTGCTTTTTGGGCGTTGCGGAGCTATTGGTTTCGTAGTGGGGTGTTATAAGTACAACACTGAGGCACTATTGTTGGCATCTGTTTTTTATGCAACATATACGTGGCTTCCTTTTTGAGTGACATGGGCCGTATAGGGATTGCACGTGACTTACCGTGACTTGAGGAGCCCTTATGACCTTCAAGCGAACGCTGCAGGCATTAAATTAGGGGGTTTGCACTGTCGTAGTCATTTTCAGAGAAGATTGTTGCTTAGACGACATCGTTGCCGATATTCTCCATGTTGACGTTCGTTCCGGCGACACGGGGTTGTACCTTATCGATACAAACTCCCTCACGATGCAGATTGTCGATGGAATTACCTCACATCATATTCATGCCTTAAGCCTAGCGTTTGGATGGACAAATTTCAGGTTGGAACCATTCTTACTTGGTGACACACATTTGAAGCATCTTCTAGAGCTCTTAAAATGCACTTCTGACCCCAGCAGGGGGATCATGATCCCCTTGGCGAGCTTTCTTAGAAGCCCAAGTTACGATGGGTCCAGCGTGAACAATCCAAATTCAGGGGTTGCCACGCCCAGACCATGGTGTGAAGACAGCTAAATTGGGTGTGGCCAAGCTAAGGCCTCTCAAAAGGCCTGAAAGTTTTAATTTCGGGTTGACCACGATTGAAGAAGGCATGACCAAGTTGGTCATACAAAGACTTCAGTGTAATTACTTAGGGTTGTGGGCATGTCCAAGCCCAAATCGAGAGAGGTGCTTGGGTTCCCCGATCGGTGTAACCATGCACGAAGGTGACGTGACCACGCCGACTAGACATAGAGTTGGAATAATTACACCGGCTTTATGGCATGGCCACACTAGCCCCTGATTCACAATGATTGCTACAATGGTGTGACCATATACGAGCCCAGAGTGACCTCGTCGATTCAACCTATTTCATGAATTTTGCTCTCCGGTCCCCGGATTTCCACCGATGATGAAGCCATGATAGGTGGCTTATCCCTATTTGTTTGGTTCTTCACCCGAAAATAGCATGAGGAACATTTTGGGCCCATGTCAAATGGGGAAAGCGGCTTTGGAAAGGATCAACTTCCATTGTTGAAGGAGAGGGCTTAGAAGTAAGGGAGACCATCCAAGGAGCTTCCAAGGAGTTTTTTTAGGATGATTCTTCATCCTCCTCTAAGAGAAGCCAGGGCAAGCCTTCTTCCTCCATTTTCTTAAGCTATTCTTCCATTTCTCTAGTCATTTTCCTCATCTTCCGTGAGTCGATGAGGTGAGCTTCTTTCTTGCTTTGAAGAAGGGGAACTCTGGTGACTTCTTCTTCCTCTTCAACAAGGAAAGCTTCCTCATCACTCGGGAGAAGGAAGGATCTGACGGCCTCGTCATTTCTCTTCGGCAAGGAGAGCATCTTCACTATCTTGAAGAAGGAATCCAGCTTTGTCATCTTCGCATCGTTGGAGCGCGGTCAATACCACATTGGTGAACTCCTTTAACTCTGACAATTTTCCTTCGTTAGAGCCCTTAGTTCTAGTTATTAGAGGAGATGGGTTAGAATTTGGTATACTTAGAGGAAGCCTCGTAGGATTAAGTGCTTTGCGTTTTCCACTATGAATCCAAAGAGCAAAACCCATCCAATTTCTTTTGTTAGCCCAAAATTCAAAAGTTGGGGTTGTACTAATCCTGCCACTAGCCTTGGTAATTTCATCTAGATTGACATTTGAAATCCACCGACCGAGAGGACAAAGGCATCCCATCAGTTGTCATCTCCTAGATCATTCAGAATCCTCATCGTGAGAGATTCCATATTTAGCGCCATGCTAATGGAGGTGGGTGTCATGTTGCCTTGCGCAATATGACATCTAGGTTTCCCTTGAATTCACTAGGACGAACGTGATTTGCCATCAAATCTAATCAAGTTTCATACGACATATGGTTGCATTCATATTATGTGTTTAGCATGATTTTAAAGGTGCAATAAAATGTCCATTTTTTGCATGTTCTATTGATTCTTACAGTGGTTCAATCTACTTCTTGTCTGTCAACATGATCGATTGGCAAATCCACTGACTCGATCGTATTGATCGATTCTCCTTTTTCAATCGACCGCACACTCCATGCCATTTGACCATCTTAGTTTGACATGATTGATCGGTGCCACCACATGGCCTAATCTTGTCGATTGACCGTCCTTTGTTGATCAGTTGCATACTCTGCCTCAATCGACCATATTTGGTCAGCATGATCGATCGGTGCAACCACTGGTCTGATTTTATCTATCGACCATCCTTCATCAAATGGCCACACACTACGATCCAATCGACTCTCCTCGGTCGAAATGATCGATCGACGTCATCATTGGCCAGATCGTATTGATCGACCGTCCTTCATCGACCAATCTTACACTCCAACCAGATCAACCCTCCTCGGTCCACATGATCGATCTGTGTTGTCACTGGCCTAATCAGTCTATTTACCATTATCTGTTTACGTGATCGATCGACGTCGCCACTAGCCCAACCGATTGGTCGATCATTTGCATTTGGAATGTTGCATTCAATGCATGCTTTTCACATTATCTGCTTTAGCACATACACACTAGCACACTATCTTGACAAGTACTGGTGCTTCTTACTAGAACATTATTCTACATATTTACTTTTGTGAGATCATTGTGTCACTTTGCACCACGTCACAGGTGGTTTGCATTGAAAATCTCCATCTTTACATGCTTTCTTGGATAAAATTTTGTGACTATGACTTACATTGGAGTCTTTGCATTTGGACTCGTTTCTTCTCATACCTATCTTGCACATTCATACATCATGTGAGTGGACGGCTTGCCACCAAACTCATATGGTGTGTAGTTATCTACATTGAGAACTAAATTACATCATACGACACCACTACAGATTTTCATATGCTCATCATTGAGTCACTGCCTCCTCGACACTCATTCCCAAGTCACTGCTCCTCGAAACAGTCATTCTCAAGCCACTACTCTTGCACACTCATTATGGACGTTCATGTGTCCTATTTTGGGATGGCTTGCACATCAAGTTTACCTGGTGTGTGCTTCTCTCTAGAAAGAAAATACATCATTTCACTCTCGTTGTGTGCCTTGCAAACACATCACCTATTTTCCTATGACATCACTTACATATACCATAGATATGCCGCGTCACATCACTTGGCATGTATCATACTCCAAAGGCCTCTGACTCCTCCAACTATGTGATGTGTGTTCACGTGGGCACATGGCTACCACCTAGTATGGAGCATGCTCCAAAAGCCTTTGATTTCATTCAGTATGCAAGCTACGCTGCTCGTGGCACCACCTAGGTACGTCATATGTTTGTTATATGTCTTAAGTTCTTCATTTGCATTTCTGCACTGTCGGAACATTCGTGATGGGTATATGCCACCATATAGTCATTAAAAATGTTTGATATTTTGTGATTGCTCTTACCCCGCCAGAGCCATCACGACGCATTGGATCACTTTGCATTTGTATGTGCATTTCTAGTTTTATCAATGAAGAATCTGCCTTGTGAACTGAGTGACCCGTTGCTAGTTACGAAGTGCCAGCGAGTATTGCCCACGAGAATGCCTCAGTGGAGCAATACTTGATATCACATCGTGACTAGCATGTGTATAATATGTTAAGGTTCCAAGGAGTCTAATAAAGTTCCATTTATATTTTTTCCTTTGTTAGGAACTACTTTAAAGTACAAATATTTTATACTTTTATTACTTATGTGCACTATATTTTCAAAAACTACTTTGAAATTACTTGCATCCCTACCTTAAACCATATGTAAGGTTTGTCTTTTTTAAACTTAAGTTTTACAAAACTTGCATTTAGTGACACTTCTTAGAATTTTTGGATCCTTAGAATGGAGTTGAAGATGACGATCCCGCCAAAACATACGCTAGCCTTTTAACTTAACCTTACACTCACTTAGATGTTGTGATAGGACACTACACTAGATGGTGTGCTAGGCTAATAAATGGGTGCTAGGTAGTCTTTTTTTGATGTATTGTCTACAATTCTTAGCTATTTTCATTTCTTCGGCCAGACATCACTTTTGTGTTGTCTTGTGTGTTTACTGGGTGTGAGACATACATATTAGTATATTAGGGGCAGTCTTTTTGCAGGAAGCCATGTCTAACTGGGAAGAAACGTGATGATTTCTCTAATCACAGTTTCTGCAGGTGTTGTTGGCTCTCCTCCCACTGGGCATGGCACACTGCATTGTTTGTAGGTAGCTTTATACTAACTTTTTTTTTCCCGTAGGTCGAATCTATTGTTACTCTCCTCCTGTACTTTTTAGAGTCTTATAATACGAGCACATGTTTTGAGATGCCAGATAAGTGGAACCACGTGATGGGGTCCAGACGTTGCTTGCTCGTGTCATCTACCTTATTTCTAAATTTCATTGATGAATAGAATTAGGAAGAAGTAAGAACTTTTGGGTGTCTGGTTGCTTTTTACTGTTTCTGGGATATGTTGCTGATCCAACAACTTTTATTATTTTAATTTGACTTGCTTTACTTTTTTGTTTCTTAAATGTGATCACCAGTTTCAATTTTTTTTTATTTAGTGGATTGTCTGGGAATCATGCGAATCACTTAGGCTCTCTAGGACTTAAATTTATAGATTTTCTACAAGATCTTAATAAAAATTTAAGACTAATTAAAATTTAGGATTTTCAAAATCTGTACTTCGTTTTGTGTATGGTCTTTGGGCCGAATTTTAAATGGGTTGCATCATGATTTTCACCTAAGTCATATTAATAGGCCTCCACTCTTAAGACTTATTAGACATTTGCATCATACTTGCATGTTCTGAGAAGAAGTCTCCATGTTTTTTCCAAATTGACTGGCCCAACATAAATTTATATTTAGGTGATTGTCTAGAGTGCTAGGGTGTTAGTGGCTTCGCCAGCGCAAACGCGAAGTAAGTCCTTTGTGGAAGCATTTTTACCTTTGTAGCTGGATCTCTCTTCTTTTTTCACACCGGCGACATCCTAGCCACTTTCTCAAGTATAAGTTCCACCTCTATCTGTTCTGCCTACAAAGGGTTGATAGAAGTGGTTGACCATTAATAATATGATGGAGGTTGTACAGTTGTAGTAGGGTGATCGTAGTTGAGCGATGGAGCTTGGGGTTTCATAGAAGGGCAACTGTAGCCAGATGATAATAATCATAAAATAAATGTCAAATAGTTTTAGTAAATTAAATTTGGTCAGGGTGATAAAGATTGAATATTTATGCTATGCGATATATGGTGGTAGTGGTTCAACAATTATGGTTAGGCGGTTGAAACCTGACAATCGTGATCATAAATTAATGTTCTGATAATGGTAGACAAGCAATGAGGGTCTAATGGTGGTAGTCTAATAACAACAATTTAGTAGTGTAGAATGACGAAAGTGGTTGGCCATTAATAATATGATCTTATTAGTTTCAGTGACAGTAATTCAACATAAATGTTCAGATGATAATGGTTTAACTAGAGTGGACAGACAAAAATTTCAATGGTGTTGACATGGTGGTAGTGGTATGTTAATGACAGTTGGATGATAGATAGTTGACAAAAAATGGTAGTTTAACGGTAGAGAATGGGCGACAATCGCTCGAAGATGATGGACGAATGATAACAAGTTGGTGAGATAGACTATAATTCAATATCGGTCTAATTAAGGTGGTCAGATGATGAAAATTTATAACGACATTAATGGAAGTGAGGCAACAATGATTCAATGATTGTAGCTATCCAACCATGTCAACAAAGCTGAGCATTAGTGGTGTTCTGACAATAACATTGGCTTTGTGTGCTGATAAAAATAATGCCAATTTATTAGCTACAACTAGATGATGGTGTTTTGGTAGCGAAAGCAACTAGGTGGTGGCAATTTGATAGCGGTGGATGAGTGAAACTCATTAATTCTCTAGGCTTAGGAGCTCTCATGTTGCATATCTCCCTTGAATATCCTCTTTATGTATAGGCTTCCTTTTTCCATATTAGATTTATGATATATCTATAATTTTGAGAATGATATCCTCCATAATTACTACCAAGCTCCATAGCACTTGATCGAGCAGCTAAGTGTTTCTCTTGATCATATGCCACATTTTGAGTACTATTTTTTACTTTTTAAATTTTTCTTTTTTTAGTCTTGGGTTGTTATAATGTTATTAAAATCAAGTGATATTGAACTCATTGGATTTATCTGGTTAGTATGTTCAATTTGACAACGAGCTTACCAGATTGAAGATATTTATATTCTCCAATTAATATCCAAATTTTTTTATTACACCCCAGGCGATTGGTATTTGTTCATTAAATTCAGATCGATTCACCTATAGTGTCACTCGTTGAGATGCTTAATTTGACTATAAACTTGCTAAAATCAGAATTTAGATTGTATGACCCACCTCTTATTTATTTATTTTTTAGTGATATATGAACTTAAAAAAGAAATACAATAACAAATAGTAATGCTACTATGTCAGATAATTTCAGGAGCTTATTTTTTTTATTTTTAAATTATTTTTTAAGAACATGGCGGCTCTAATAAAACCCTTTTTACCAAAACAATAACATAATATTAGTTTTTACAAAAAGCGCAATTTTTAGTAATTTCATATGTTGATTATTTCGGTCCAAATTAGCGGTTCGAATCGGAAAAGTGGAAAAAGCAATGCAGGAATAGAAGCACGAAGAAAAAATGAAGCGTGTTTTGTTTTTATATTGTTTTCATTAGAAAACTGACGCTCTCCATTTACCAGACCAAGGAGTCCTCTACTCCCCCAACTTGGGAAAGACGAAGCTGACAGCGGAGACGAGGAAGCAGGGAGCTCGGAGACAGAGCGAGAGAGTAACCCTCACTCCTGCTGTAATCCGTAATCGGATCCTCTCCCTTTTTTTTGGAACGAAGGAGGAATGCATCACTAAGCTTTCACTCGCTCTCGTTTCATCGTTGCAAGACATACTCCTCTTCCCACCATCGCTTCGTCCTCCTCCGATCTGAACCCTAACAATTAACAACTTCTTTCGGGCGATGGCATCCTCTGCTGATAGTGCCTCTTCCCCTCCCTCCGCACAGGAAATCACCAATGTTTCGTCACCTTCTACGAAAGGCGACGACGCCTTGGTGCCTGCGTCGGTGATACTAGAAGAGTCTCCGCGGAAGACATTCGTTGGAACGCAGTCTCCACGCTCCTCTGCCGGCTCGGATCATGGCGGAAGTGGCAATGCTGCTGACGTTTCACCCTTCATCCGGAGGAAGAAGCCAGCTTGGAACGTTCCATCGAATAGTGCGATCGAGGTGGCATCCGTCATGGACANGACCCAATATTTTTCCATTCCTTAAATACATGTGCACAAAAAAAAAAACACATGTATCAAATTTTCATCCTCCATCCTACAGAGGGTAAATTGAGATGGAATACGCAACCTTTTTAGTTTTGAGATGTCATCATTAGGGAGTAGTGTATGATAAACTCGCCAAATAAAGAAAGACATAGAAGGAGATAGTCATTTGCACCAGGCATTTTAGCCGAATCCACTTTCACCCAATGATGTAAATTTTGATAGATAGCTTTTATTATAGAGATGTTGGGGTTATGTTCCATAAGCACTTTGTCTTCTTTTTTTTACAATCAAATGGAATCTCAAAAATTTTTCCTACTAAATCATTCCTCACAAGTACATTCAACATCTCCATATTCTAGTTATTTCCAACCCACCTTACCTTGCCCTGCAATATGTGAGTCATCTAGTTCCTACATATGTCAGTTATCCTTCCAAAGGAAAGATTGCCTTCACCAAGATTCCAAAATATCATTTTGTCAGCATATGATCTCCCCTTTAACATGCCTTTCGAAACATTAGATTCACCACTTATAACCTCCACTTGAGAAGGGTGTTTGCCCTTATAGTATTTAGCAAACATATATTGAGCCCATGTTATTATTTCACCTAATTGGACAAAATCTTTTGAATTAATGTGTGATTTTAATGATTATGCTATTGGGGTTGTGTTAAGGAAGAAATATGATAAAATTTTTAAGGTAATATACTATGCTAGTAAAACCCTTCATGAAGCTCAAATTAATTACACTACTAATGAAAAGGGACTGTTAGCTATATAGTATATGATTTTTGATAAATTCAGATCTTATCTTATTGGAACCAAATTCATTGAGCATACTTATCATTCTGTTATAAAATATTTAATGATGAACAAG
>JXCR01080404.1:412001-428919 GCA_002079205.1 Phalaenopsis hybrid cultivar
TCATAAAAATAAAATAAAAATACCCTCTTGCTCAGTGAACAGAGGAGATTCATGTGGAATAATTTTCACATTAATTTGATGCATAAATTATTTTTTAAAAATAAATTAGGGTTAGGGATTTTTCAATTCTCCATTTATATGGAATTAATACCTTAACTCTAAATTTTTATATGTTGTAGCCTCTGTCTAGGTAAACAATTTGATCATTTTTCCAAAGACATAGGAGATCTATAGATAAAGATCTTAATTTTCTAAGTTCTTAAGCATTTTCTGTTCAAATAATTATAGAAAATTGTCTATGGCTTATAAAATTCTACAAATATTCATGTGAGTTTCCTATTGCCAGAGTAATCTTAGGAAATAATTTTATAATTTTTAAAAATCAAAATATCATTATCTTAAACAAACCCTAATTTGCTTAAAATATTTAATTTGGAAAATATAAATATCAAAATCATTTAATTTTTGTTCTCCACTGTGACTAATAAGTCAGAGAATTCACCATAAAAATTTCAAAGGNAGACAGCAATAATATCACTACATTTAATCACAGGGATGCTGTCAGGCAAACCAGTAAAACTCTTTCTGTTAAGAACACAAATCCTCCTGCCACTTTTCCCTCTGGTGATCCATTGGGGGAATTATCAGAACCCCAAAACAACTTGGAAACTTCTGAAGGTTGTGTGGAGAGGGAAGAACCTAATGAAGTCAGTATTATTACCCCTCCTTCCCCCACACTTGCTGGAAAAGGGAAATGTGCTCTGAAAAATCCCTTGATCACTAAGGCTGACACTAGAATTATTGAAGTTGCTGCTGTTGAAGTGCAGCAGGCTTTGGGAGAAGATTGGCAAAGTCAGAAAACAAGGAAAAAGAATGTGATGAAAAGTTTCCTAATCAATGAGGCTGCTCCTAGCATTGCTGAGGCTGATGTCATTGATTTGCAACAGGCTTTGGAAGATGATTGGCAAATTCAGAAAACCAGGAAAAAGAAAAAGCAGACTTCTGAGGTGCAGCAACTTCTATAAGGAACANAATCAATGAGGCTGCTCCTAGCATTGCTGAGGCTGATGTCATTGATTTGCAACAGGCTTTGGAAGATGATTGGCAAATTCAGAAAACCAGGAAAAAGAGAAAGCAGACTTCTGAGGTGCAGCAACTTCTATAAGGAACAAACTCTCCTAAGAAGGATGGAAAGGCTAAGACNTCAATTAAATTGATTTGGATTTAGCTGAAATTGGATCTTGACATGTTGAATTTGAAATTGAGGTATTTGATTAGTCATGAAGCTCAATTTAGAGATTTTTGTCAAAATGAGTGAATTTGATAAAATTGGATCCAATGGATGGTCAAGAATTGGTTTTAGGGGTGTTTGAAATAATTTTAGAGGATTTTAGAATTTTTTGGTCCACGAGTGGCAATTTGGTAATTTTGGCCGACTTTGGTCAAAGTTGTCAAAATGTTGATTTAAAGGCTCGAGGTGGTTCAAGATAAAATTTAGAGTCAAACGACAGTGTTCGGGGTCATTTTTTATCAATGTGAACGGTTTTATGATCCTTGAAGCATTTTTTAAGTATTCATTATTTTGGTGTCGAAGTGTTATCCGGAAGTATGACAATATTACAGTCAAAATTCTCAGGAAGACATAAAGAATGATTTGGTGTGATTTTTAGGATTTATTGGTGATTCTAGGAAGTTTAGGGAAATTGGGTATTTTGTGGGTCTAGGGGCATTTTGGTAATTTTTTGGGAAAATTAGGTATTCTTGCAATCTTTGGGTTTCAAATGGTCTAAATGATAATATCAAATAGTTTGAAGTGGGTTGTGTGATTCAATTGCAGTTTTGGGGAATTTTGTAGAATCAGAATATTCAAATGGGGTGTTTTATGGGTAAACTGGGTTCAAATAATTTTGGTCAGCCCCATAGGTGTAATGACTGGAACATTGTGAGATGAAAATGCAATGTTTTTGATGATCATGGGGGTTATGAATGATGATGCAATGTATTGGAGTCTAAAAAAGGTGTAGAACAGTGCAAGACTTTCCTATGGTCCAAAGGTCCTATAGGAATTATCATCAGGGTTCCCTTATGTAATCTCTAATCTTTGTATTAAAAAAATTATTGATCACATATACAACCAACATATAGAACAAAGAGTTGGCTCAAATGTCTAAGAAGAAGGTGGGTTCCATGTCTAAGATGCTAAGATAGTCATCAGGAAAGTCCTAAGGCTAGATCCTAGTCACTAAAGGAAAGACCCAAAACCCTCACCCAAAAGTGAGGTCAACATGGGGAGGGGATAACTTGTGTGAGGAGGAAAAGGGAAGAGTCCTCCTTCTTCCATTTTTGGAAAAGCTAACTCATATGGAGCCCATGGATGGCTTCATGGTTCTTGTCATGGCATGCTTGATGCAATGAATAAATTTCATGAAAAGGGAACTTTAATTTTATGAATTTTGGGGGAAAAGACCATGATACCAAATTTGGGCAAAAATTTAATTATATGCATGATATGATGCTTGGTTTCATTAAAAGGATGATGAAGGAAGAAAATTTGTCATGTGGGCTTGGGTTTAGGCTTTTCAAATTAACGAAATGGGATTTTGGAAAGGCATGTGGAAATGGGATTTTTAAATATTCATATGAAAACGAGCTTTTAAAATACATGAAAATTGTGTTTTTTTTTAAATTAATCATATGCTAAATCAAATGGGTTTGAATTTGAGTAAGATTGGATTTAAATTTTGAAATTGAGTAGGTTGGAAGTGAATTGGGTGAAAATTGAGTACTTTGAATTTTAGGAGCAATTTTGATAATTTTGGTGGATTTATGTAAATAGGGTCAATTTAAGAATTTTTGGGAGGTTTAGGTTCAATTTGCAAGTGATTTGGTATGCTTATGGAATTTTGGTGAAAACTGGCAATTTTGGGTAAATGGGGATATTTCAGCAATTTTGGGTAATATAAGGGTATTTTAGGAATTTTGGGGGAAAATTGGGTTATTTTGGACAATTTGAGTGGTTTGACATGATTTTGGTTAGAATTTGAGAAGTTGGGAAATTTTGAGAATTTTAGGGTTCCAGGGGTACTTTGGTAATTTTGTAGAACCTTGGGGTAAGACGCCAAGGTTGGATGTTTAGATGGAATTGGAGGTCATTAAACATGTTAATCATGGTGTTACCATTTTGGTGCTATGAGACCAATGAGAGAGTCCATTTTGGATCATCCATGTGTTGGTCCTAACTACCCTAGCCAAAGGTTAAGGGCTTGGGGACCACCAACATGAGTTTTCAAAAGAGTGGGGAAAAATGTCAAATGTGATTGATTTTAGGGGTTGTGATGTGTGATAGCAATGGGTTAAAGTGTTTGTGTAAGCCTGACCAAGACCAAGCCACCTAGGGCTAACCCTAAGGCTTGACAATTCTATGGGAGTTTTCTCTAAGCTTGCCCATGTTGGTTCAAACCTTTTAATTGCTAGAGGTTAGAATTATACAAGTGAAACTCCAAAAAGTAAGGAAGCATTTAGAATTTCTAAGGGAGATAGATTCCATGACCAAGCTTCTAAGATAGTTGATAGGAAAGTCCTATGGCAAGATTTTAGGCTTCTAGAGAGGAGAAACTTAGACCTCACCAACAATTAGTTCAACACCTAGCAATTAATAGAGAAAATAGCCACCGATAATTTCCAATAACCTGGTAAAAGAGTTACACCACAGAAGGTCGCAAGAGTCCATAAATTTGACGTGTTAGCTATTCTAACTACCCAAGTAACTAATATCTCTAGGAAGTTTGGTAATTTTGGGATGGATCTAATGCAAGGACTTCCATCTAATGATGGATCAATTTTTGGATCGATGGTAGAACCTAGTATGTCAACCATAGAAATTGTGAACACCACGAGAAATCATGACCATAATGCCTATTCCAACACGTACAACCCGTGTTGAAGGAACCAAAAAACGTTCTCTTGGCATAATATCAACCAGCAAATGGGAAACGCTTTGAACAACCATCTAGGTAATTGGTCATCTCAAGGCAATTGCCCTCAGAAGCAGCAATACCCACTAGGATTCCAGGCTAACTCCCAAACTAAAAAGAAGTCACTTATTAAGAAGTTAGTGATTCAAATGGGCAAAACCATACAAAGTCAAGTTGTAGCCATTTAAATTTTGGAAATGAAATTATGATAGCTAGAACTCAATGAACAAAAAATCCCCAGGTGCATTGCTTAATAACACTAAGTTAAATCCAAAAGATCTAAACTTGGAGTAGTGCAAGGTGGTAAGAATCATGACTGGAGTAGAAAGGAAGCTGGCATCTAGATAATAGTACACATGAGAAGCCTACCTTAGAAAAAATTCCCTTTGTCATCTCAATAGACCCAACTGAGAGACTTCCACCTCCATTCCCTCAAAGACTGCAAAAGTCATTAAAGACTGTAATAGTGTCACCCTTCCCTCTGCCATAGGAATTGAATTTCAGGGTCAAGCACTTTGTGACCTAGGAGATAGTGTCAATGTCATGTATCTCAATATTTCAAACAACTTGAAAGAGTATTAATTAAGCCTACCAATTTGACACTCCAGTTCGCAGATCAGTTAGCGGCCCATTAGCTTAAAATAGTTGAAAGTCTGCATGTCATCGTAGATAGATATACTTTTTTTGTTGATTTCATAATTTTGGATTTTAAATCTAATAAGAGGATGCAAATGTGTTTTGGGAGACCATTTTTAGCCACTTGAAGGGCTACTATTGATGTTGAGGGGGGATGGTAATTTTGTGACAACATGATCATGCAGTTACCTTTATTGTTTTAAAATAATCAGACCTTCCCCAAAGACTATAGAAATGATCAAACTCAAGGAACTGAAATATCAGCTAGGGTAGCAAAAATCCAATCTATTGAATCAAACGAGTTGCACCCAGAAGAGCAGATGATAATTGATGAATTTTTGAGGAATTTGACTTACAATTCTATACTAGAAGTCCGCCATCAAGACCCAAACCTGTTAAAATAACAACTTAGTATACCTCATGGAATTACTAATGATTATTTGATTGAAAGTGAGAGATTACTACTAAACCTCCACCGATTGTTGGAACAATGTTGATATGGGTAGTATGGATTTTAGAGAATGATGTCACTTAAAGAGGAGAGAGAAGATTTGGAACAACCTTAGTTTGACATGAGTGATCAAGAATTACTGAGTTGATATTTTGATCCTAGAGACCCATTTTCAGATGATGAATGAGACTTTGTCTAGCTTAGGACTTTAAACCAAGCACTATCTTAGGAGGCAACTGTCGGCACTATTTTTGGTGTGGAGTTTGCCCGTAAGAAGCTGTCGGTCATCGGAATTGAAATCTCGTNGAACTTATGGGGAAGATACGACAAAACTCAGAATTTATATATAAAAGTAAAGTCATACAAACTACAATAAATAAATACCATTTATCTCTAATTTCTCCCCAAGCAATCTTCTTGAAGTTCCTCTGAATCTCTTCCTTTCTTTACAATACACAGAATTCTTCTTCGAAGCGGCAAGGAGGAAGAAATCTCTCACTTTTCCTCCACTCTTACAATCTCTCGAAGAATTCCTCAGCCAAGAACACTCCTCGAAGTTCCTCTGAATCTCTTCCTTTCTTTTCAGCACACAAAATTCCTCATTCTAACCATAAATTAAACTCTCTACACCCTCTTTAACTTCCTCCCCCCTCCAAACTTCTTCCTTTTTTTGGCCAAAAGTTTCTTTTAATTGTAGAAGAGTTTTTCCAAGAGTTGCCTAAGCATCCCCTAAAAAATAGTCCACATTCAATGCACCTGTTGAGATAACCGCCGATCTCGCCATCGGTGGCCTCGAGGGCGCCGCGGCGGCCTTCTGGAACATTTGATTTTGAACTCTTGGGAAAACCCCGCCGTCGACGCCGTTGGGCTCGCAGTCGACGCCGTTGGGCTTGCCGTCGGCGCCTTAGTTTAAATCTTTATATTTTTGGTCCTTTTCGCTCCAAATTCGCTCCTTTTTGCATATTTTTGCTCCAATGACCACAATTCAACATAGCTGCAACAAAACAACAAAAATACCTTTCTTTGAAGTACAATATCATCAAAATCAGTGTAAAATAGGTATGAAAATCTCAACATATTTTCCTTTGGTTAGGAGTGCAAATAAATAGCGAGATAAGTTTTGATGGGCGTAAAATTGGTTAGATCTAGAGCGACATGCTAGATTCTTATCAGTTTGGCTTAAGTTTTAGTACCCTGACGTTAGGATTCAGTCATTACGATGGCATAGACTAGAGGCATCTAAAGGTGAGAGACTACATAACACTGATGTGGAGTCGAGATGTTAAGGAATTGACCTTAAGTTAGCTAATGTTCTTTACAAGCATCGGGAGGAGGTAAAGAATAATGTATGCTTCTATTTGTCATAATACCTCAATTTTGTCTTAAATCATTTGAACCTACATAGATTAAAATCTCTTTGTAAGGGGAAATGTTTACCATAATATCCAAACTCGTTGTTATAATTTGTTAAGCTGTTACATTTAGTTGTTACTTTCTTTATTAGCTTTTGAGTAGTAATTTTTAGTAACCATATTATTTTAAACTTCTTATCTTTTTAATTTGCAATTTAAATAGAATTTCTGTGAGTTGATTTTAAGAGTTACCACAATCCTTGTGAAATCGATACTGAGTTTTTAAGGAAAATCCTGTATTACTTGAAACGATACGTATACTTGCGTAGTATCCTTAGCGTGAAAATATATTATATAATTCATAGATCATTGCATTTCTTTGCACTAGCTGCTAGATATAATATATTTTCTGGAAAAATTAAAGAGAATAAAAAATCAAGTAAGTGTGGGTTGGGTCAAGTTTTTGGTGTCGTTGCCGGGGAATGCGACAAAATTTTTTGACTTTCAATTTTATTTGAAGTATAAATTTATTAGAAAATAAAAATAAAAAAATTTTGAAAAACCAAAATTTTTTTTCTTAATTCAAAAAATATTTTCATTTATGGTGTGCTATTTTATTTTCTACAAATTTTTACATTGTTTATGCATAGTTTTGGATCTGAAAATTTAATGTCTTACGATTATGAATTGAACAAATTATTAGAAAATTTTGAAAACAAGGAAAACTTCATAATTCTCAAGAAATGGCAAACACATCGCAAAATAATATTGAAACTCAAACTACTGAAAATGAGCATCATAATTTACAAAAACTTTTAAGGGATTACGTGAACCCTACAGTAGATGAAATTCATTTAAGCATTCAAACTTCTGCTGTAGAGACTAACTCATTTGAACTTAAACCTCCGATTAAATAAATTGTACAAAATAATCAGTTTGGAGGAACACCATCTAAGAATCCCAATTTACATTTAGCTAGTTTTTTAGAACTTTGTGCTACATTTAAATATGTTGGTGTATCAAATGATGTCGTAAGACTTAGAATTTTTCATCTTTCATTAAGGGATAAAGCTAACAGATGGGGGAAGTCATTTCAGAAATAGAATGATAGAAATATTAAGTCAAAAATTTGGGATTAAACATCAAATTTTCACAGCTTATCATCCTCAGACGATTTAACAGAAGTATCTAATCGAGAAATTAAGAGAATATTAGAAAAAATGATAAATCCTAAAAAGACTGATTGGTCTGCTATACTTGATAATATTTTATGGGCCTATAGGGCTGCTTATAAAACACCTATAGGAATGACACCATATAGACTTATATACGGAAAAAAATGTCACTTGCCAGTTGAGTTGGAACATAAAACTTACTAGGCAATTACATAGTTTAATTATAATTTAAAAGATGTTGGAGATAAGCGATTACTCTAATTAAGTGAGCTTGATGAATTAAGAAATGAAGCTAATGAGAATGTCAAAATTTATAAGATAAAACAAAATTTAGGCATGATCAGAAAATTTTGAAAAAGCATTTTGAGTCTGGGCAAGAAGTATTGCTTTAAAATTTGAGATTGAAATTATTTCTAAGAAAACTTAAATCCAGGTGGTCAGGACCATTTATTGTGGTAAGTGCATATCCACATGGAGTTGTTGATATTGAAGATAAAAAAACTGAGAAAGTGATTAAGGTAAATGGACACAGATTTAAAGCTTACATGAGTGGAGAGGGTCAAGCATTTGAAGAGATCCTAATGTTGTGTCGGATCTAAGTAAAATAATGGTTATGTCAGACTGACGACGTTAAACCAAACATTTTGTGAGAGGCAACTCACAATTATCAGTGTGATGTGGATTTGAATTGTTGTTGTGATGAGTTATATATAGTGATTGTGAGTCTTATACGATTTTTTTGGCACAATACGTTGTTATATTAAAGAACTTGAAGAGTGGAAGAAAGAAATTTGAAAATTAAGTATGTTGGTTTGGCACTGTAGTGCCAGATCTAGCGCTATAGCGCCACAGTTCGAATAACTCCTTAAAACTACCAAAAATTTGGTTTCTTTTCTTCTTCCTCTATATAAAACCACCTAGGACGGGATTTAAAGTATCCATACAACATTTCTAAGTATTCTAAAGAGATTTGAGACTGGAAATTTCATTTGAGAGAACATGGAGATCAATGATAATGGGAGATTTGAAGAAAAGAAGTTGGTGCATGAGGATCCTCATACCTACTTCAATGGATATCTTGCATTAAGTCTGGAGCGCCTCATGGAAAAGCTTGAGAAGATTGAATGTGAGATTTCTCTTCTACATTCAAAGGTTGAAAAATTGTCCCACCAATACGAGCATTTTGATTGGCAGTTGAAACTGCAATTCAATAGTTTGGCATCTTTCCAGAATAGTTAAGTAACTATGTATAGCACCAACAAGTGGATCAATGATAAATTTGCTAAGGAATTTCCTCGTGCTCCTTTCTACCATTGCTACGATAGAAATTTTTTGATGAGTGGAATGAATAATATCACCATTGATCAAGAGTGGTCCTAAAGAATGTTTTTATATAGATTTTTCTATTTTAGTGTTGTGTAATTCTGTGTGGTATGCCTATCGTATTGGTTTAAAGACTTTATTTTAGTTATTTTATGAACATCTAATTGATGTCTATGTGGTTGTGTTGTATGTATTGAACTTATAATTAATATAACAAAACATTTTGTTGTGTTGTGGAAAAATTGGCCTTATGTATTCAAATAAGAATTTGTGAATTAAAAATTTTGGAATGGCAACAAACTCAATAACTATAAATTGGTCGTTAAAATTTTAAAAATAGCCTTTCAACATCCTGGGTTTTCTATTTCCTCTTCAAATATAAAAATTTTTTTGAAATCTGGATGGGTATGAATGGTGCTATAGCGCCACATTTGGGCGTTATAGCGTCATTCATCAGGTTATGCATGGCGATATAGCGCCACTGCTCATTGTTATAGCGCCGAACTAACCCGTGAGTCATTTTAAGTGCCTGGACCCACAGATTTCACCATTTTCACCCTTGGTTCATTCCTTTCCTCCATTTTTCGCATTTTGCTACCCTAGGGTTTTATTTTGTGCTTGATTGGCTTGGAGTTAGGCTTCCAAACTTGGGATTTCTTCATCTCTAGGTAAGATCTTCATCTTGGCTTTGAAAAATTTTGATTTGATAATGGATTTCACCCACATTGTGGATTAGGCCAAAAATTATAAAACTTGATGAAAATTGTGTGAAATCCAAGGTTAATGATTATTTATGTTTAAATTAT
The DNA here is from genome assembly GCA_002079205.1 of Phalaenopsis hybrid cultivar. Classification (NCBI taxonomy): domain Eukaryota; kingdom Viridiplantae; phylum Streptophyta; class Magnoliopsida; order Asparagales; family Orchidaceae; genus Phalaenopsis; species Phalaenopsis hybrid cultivar. The sequence continues at coordinate 421,719 of JXCR01080404.1, forward strand.
GTTTTTAGGTGTCTTTTGAAGTTGAGTTGGTGATTTTTGGAATTTTTATTAAAAATTTTTAGATTACACGTGGCTCCTAAAATTAAGAGAGACAAGGAAAAAACAACTTTTTATTCTGATAAGTTTGCCAGTGCAAGGGAATGGGACAGATATGTTGATCTACAGTCAAAGAAATTGATTCCAGGATGCAGTTTTCTACGTCCTGTAGAAACTATTGAGTACTTGATTGCGGAGCAACAGTGGGAACACTTTTTTTTCTTCACTTTCATATCTGTGATTTCAGTTGTTCGAGAATTCTATAACAACTTGCCCGCTGAAGCACTTGATTTAGTTTATGTGAGCGGGAAATATGTGGACATCTGTTATGTTCAGATTAACCACATATAACAACTACATAGTGTTCCTACCTTTTACTTTTCTGAGTTCCATCCCACTGATGATGAGTTTGATGAGATTATGGGATTTTTGACTGACGGCAATGGAATTTGGAAGATTAAGAATTGATGATGGGTGAATTTTTCTTTTTCAAAGCTTAATATTCATTCTCGAGCCCGAAACATTTCATCTCTGGTAAATTACTGCCTATCAACCATTTTAGTGAGGTAAACAGTGAGATGCCACTTTAAAATACTGTATTCAAAGGAAGAAACCCATTATCATTGGCTCCCTCATTTATACCTACATGTTTGTTTCCTCGAAAGGAGGAACTATAGGAGGTTTGGGCTACCCTTCTCTTATTACTACTTTGTGTAATAGATCTGGTGTGAAGTATGAGACTTGGGAAGAAACTTTGCTATCTCATAAAACCATTAGAAAAACAAATTTGGAAAAATATGAGAGCAATTTGGGACTAGACCTTGGATTGAAGTTAACACACCTCCTACTTCATCTCTTAGTTTTGCTCATAGACCATCTATTTTTTATTCTATTTCTCTGCATTTTCTTATGGAACAAATGATGATTCAACAAGGAGATCTTATAATTTTATAGAATCAGGTGAAAGGCCTTGAATCTCATTTGTACCATAGTGATGATATTATGATGAGGAAGGTTGAGTATGATTTTGCTTATAATGAGGCTATGAGGAGATATGTGGGAGGTGAACATTCTGTGGAATTTCCTACTCACCCCACTTTCACAACATATCGGCCTTCTAAGATGGATGAAGATATAAATTTGGGAGATGGTGATGATGATGATGACGGTGATGATGATGCCGATGATGATGAAGATTGATGTGTAATGTGTTGTTTTCTTATTTCTTTCCATTTATGTGTTAGAATTATTGAACTTTATTTTGTTCATAATTAGTTATATTTGTATTGTAATGTGCTTGTATTTCATATTTGTTTTTGTTAAGTTGTTAGTTCTATTGTTTGTCTTCTGCTCCAATTTAAATGCTAGAGTAGTATTTAGTTTTATGTTTTTATTATCATGCATGTCAATCTTATGTTTATCACTACACAGTACTTGTCTTTTCTACTTGTACCTGCATTAATTTTCCTATTTTAAATTTTAAAATTTTTTCTCTTTCTTCATGAACTTTCCTACTTTAAACTAGTTTAAAATTTTAAGTTTGGAAGAAGGGAGAAAATTTGTTTTAAACTAAACTTTATTTTGTCCTTAGGAATTGTATTTTTCAAAATTATTTTTAACATAACCGTGGTATATAGAGTTAACTTTAGAAAACTATGTTTTTAATTTTATTAAAGTTGTAGAAAACCTAAGTAAAAATTTTTAATAATGAAGGTTAATACTAGAATTAAGTTATTTAGTATGAAGGGTTTGGAGTTATTATTATGCTATTTAAAGTAAAGAAAACTATATTTTTTAAAATATTAAAGATCTTAGATTTATACTTGAAAAGTAAGAATTGAAGATTTATGAAAAAACTTAAAGCTAATACACATTTGTTAAGGTAAAGAAATATCAATATTTTTAACTTTAAGAGGAGGTTAGTGGAGTTCAAAATTATTAAAAGTTATCCAGATATAATAATCCTCACATAACATATGAAAAAAGAGAAAAAAAGAAAAAAGAAAAAAAGAAAGGATTGAAAATGTTCCTACAAGAAAAGAAAAAAGAAAAGAAAAGCAAAAAAGAAAAAAATATGTGAGGAAAAGCTTGAGGAGATGCCTAATAAAAAATTGGCTCTACTTTAATCACCTTGAGGAAAGTATCTTAGTTACATTTCTAACTTAGAATTATAAGTATTCGAACCTTTATTGATTAAATTCTCATGCAATTCTTTTTTTGATATTTTTTCTAAGTATCTTAAGTATGATGAATTGCAGTTATTTTTGAAATAAATAGAAAAATCAAAACTCTTAGACTTGACTTCTAAATATTCTTATATTTTAGTTTTTAACCTGAGTTGTTAAAATTTTTTTTGAAAGTTTCACTATAGCATTTATAAAGCAGAAATTATAGAATTCTTTAAGTTAAATTTGCTACCACTTGTTATAAATTTTATTTAGTATAAGGAATTACTTGAGGACAAGTAACATTTAAGTTTATGGGAATCGATCCACCTAAAAATAACTTGTTTTTAGCGCATATTTTATAAGAATTTTCTGTACATTTTTTATGATATTGCACTTTAAAGTAATGTATTTTGCATCTTTTGGTTTCAGATACATGAAATGGACATTTAGAGAAAATGAGAAAAAAATAAAGCAAAAATAATGATCTTTGTGTGACGCTATAGTGCCACCCCTCGGCGCCTTAGCACCACAGTAGAGCGAAGAGGGCGCTTTGACGCTATAACGCCGACAACTACCTTTCTAGAAGATACATCAAATTTAACTGAATTTTAGAGGGGTGTTTGAAGCAGCCCTTGGTTATTTTCTATTTTATATTTAATAAGAGGGATTTGGACCAAATTTAGAGACCTTTTGAAGCCTCAAAACTTTAATTGGGTGGCAATAGTGAGTTAGGTTTTTCGTATTTTGTGTTCAAGTGTAAGTGTGTGTTTTAGTATGAAGAAGTTTGGAGATTACTTAGAGGAAACTCCAGAAGTTTGCTTGGGAGAAGACATAAGGTACTTTGTATTTGTGTTTAAGTTTTATTGTAAGACTTGGATTTCAATGCAAATGTTTTGTTTTTATTTAATCTCCATGAATTCTGAGTAGTTCCCTTTCTTTATTCTTACATATGAGACTTAATATTGTGGGATGAGAATAATTTAAATATTTCTTTTTACTCTTAAAAATTGTGATGGTATTTTCACTAAATATTCATTTACTTTTCAAATTGGCCACTTATGAGGTTAAAACCCGTTGAGAAACATAATGACCTGAGAGAGTTATGATTTCACCCAAGTAGATACCACACTTTCTTCTATACAAGAGTCATTGCAGTCACCTAAGGGGCAATGCAAATAAATAGAGAGATAAGTTTTGATGGGCGTAAAATTGGTTAGATCTAGAGTGACATGCTAGATTATTATCAATTTGGCTTAAGGTTTAATATCCTGATGCTGGGATTCAGTCATTATGATGACATATGCTAGGGGCATCTAGAGGTGAGAGGCTAGATAACACTAATGTGGAGTTGAGATGTTAATGAATCGATCTTAAGTTAGCTAATGTTCTTTGCAAGCACCAGGAGGGGGTAAATAATAAGGTATGCTTTTATTTGTCACAATACCTCAATTTTATCTTAAATCATTTGAATCCTACATATATTAAAATCTCTTTGCAAGGGGAAAGGTTTTCTATAATATCCAAACTCGTTGTTATATTTTGTTAAACTGTTACATTTAGTTGTTAATTTCTTTATTAGTTTGTAAGTAATAATTTTTATTAAACATATCATTTTAGACTTCTTATCTTTTAAATTTGCAATTTAAATAGAATTTATGTGAGTTGATTTTAAGAGTTACCACATTTCTCATGGGATTGATACTGGGTTTTGAAGTAAAATCCTATATTACTTGAAACGATGCGTATACTTGCGTAGTCCCCTAGTGTGAAAATATATTATATAATTCATAAATCATTACATTTGTTCATACTAGCCGCTAGATATAAATTAAGATATATTTTTTAGCAAAATTAAAGAGATTAAAAATACACGTAAGTGCGAGTTAAGTCAACGTATCAACACACGACAACAATAAACTCCGCGAGAGGTGTGCAAACAATCATCATGCACCCAAATTATGAAGTTAACACCGGGCAACCAAAAACTCCGCGAGGGTTGTCTAGTGATAAGCTCCATGAGGGATATTTAACAATCAACACATGTTTATGGGACATATCGACACTCGATAATAACAAGTTTTGTGATGGGTGAAAAAACGATCGTCTCGCGCTTGAATTATAGAGTTAACACCAGGAAACGACAAGAACCTCCTCCGGGGTGAGCAACTATTATTCTCACCTATAGAACGAGCAACTTTGGAACTCGCATAGTGATGACGAAAGTACCAGAACCGAGCTCAAAAAATTCCTAACTGAGAGTATCATTAGCAAATTACATATTCACGGCTTGTTTGATTTATAAATTTACTTGTTCTTCTTGTAGCTATCACGATCAAAAAACAATAAAATTAAGGAACTTTATATGTATACCCAAAAATGGTATGCACAGATCTCGAGGCAATTCGATAGTTGACCACCTTACTTCAGTTGACCAACCAGGCTCTCTCCCTCGACTATCTCACTTCAGTCGATCGACCATGCTCTCTCCCTCAGCCACCTGATTTCAGTCAACCAACAACTTTCTTCTTCAGCCAGCTAGAATCAAACTGGAGACTTTTTCCCCCCGATGGAGGACTGATCCCAACTTTCTATATAGAAGTAAAATACGATGTATGCGATAATGGCTTAATTTCCTTAATAATTATTCTTAATTTGCAACAAAGTCAAGAACTTGATCCAAACTAAAAACTAAGTAAGTTTTCCACTGTGAAACAAATAAGAATACAATTATAATATTTAAATATGGGATACCACACAAGTATATATATCATTATCAAGTGATAGAAGACTTTTTGATTAAGCCCCGAATATCAAACCGAATATGCACTTTAGAAAACTAAAAAAATTAGAAATTTTAGATGACAAAAATCTACTTTGCAAAATATTCTTACTTAAACATAAGAGGCTAAAATAGGAATGAAAATTCATTTCTTTTTGTAATTTTTGGTTTATGAAAATAAAGTAAGCAATTAATTAACTTAACTAAATATTTGCAAGATGAAGGCAGTATAAGTAAAATATCTTTTTCTTTATCATGAATCAATAATAAGTAGAAAAATTCTGTTGTGAAAGTATTCTAAATGTGTTTTGCCAAATAGGAGCAATAATATTCTTTACCCTTACTAGAGATGCTATAAAGAACATTGGCTACTATAGTTTGAATAGTCTTGAAGACCGGCTAGGCAGGGAAGATACTAGCTCTCACTCTAGAGTTCCCTTAGTTTGAAAAGTCTTGAAGACCGGTTAGGTAAGAAAGATATTAGCTCTCACTCTAGGGTCCCCTCTTCTCCCTCCACTTGGGGGCTAACATCTCGTATCAAAACCTAAAACTATAAATCAAATTGGGGGCTTTAGCCTGTCACTCTAAAGTTCTCTAATTTTACACCATTGAAAAGTTTATTTTCCTATTTATTTGCACTCATTTCCATGAACTACATTCTCATCCATGAAATTAATATGTGTTTCTAATCATTTGTTGACTGAGACAATATCATCTCGGATCTTACATCTTTTGACAACAGGTATTAACATCTTAATTGGTCAAATTAAGAAGTAAATGAAGTGCAAGGTTTCAAATCATCACATCTTCTTCCAACATTGAAGTCTAATACTCATCACAACTTACTTTCAACACTTAATCACTTATTATTTTAAGGAAAAGATAAAGAAAACAACTCATAATTTACGGAAGAAAACACAACTACTCATGAGTTTAAAAGTAGAAATCATAGACACAAACAAGAAATCAAAATTAAAACCAAGTGTAGTCACAAAGATAAACACTTATCTCAAATCCCCTCCACCAAATGTCTTGAAGTTTTTTTGAATTCTCTTCCTTCACTCACAATACAAACTAAACACTCAAAATAAAAAGAAAGTGGCCAGCGACGATGGATGGATGATGACTGTAAAATCTAATGGGTGGCTTGCCTCTGGCCTTGATGATCCAGGTCTTCTTTTAATAAAAATCTAAAAGGTGTCTTGGTGTCCCTTCAAAATGTGTCTCCATCCAACGAATCTTCTAGAAGTTGCCTCCTCAAACGACAATTGAATGAATTTTCGTGTCAATGAGATATTTGCCACATTTTTATCAATGGTTGCTTTAAACACCTCTTCAGAAAATTGTCTAAATTCAATGAATCATCAAATATCTAATTCTAGCGCTTAATCGCGGAGTACCTGGCGCTAGCCTTTGGTGCTAATGTGTCATACCTGGGCGCTTAGGCGCCCCAGTTTATTTTTGTACATTTCTTCATTTTTGCTCAAAATTTGACCATTTTTCACTCATTTTATCATTTTTTATCCATTTGATTGTACCTGAAAGAAAAACACATAAATACCTTTCACTAAAGCGCAATGTCTCAAATAATATGTATAAAAATGTGCATAAAAATACTATATATTTTATATGTATCAAGGACTTATTAGTGGAATACATCAATATAAAAAGACTAAAATATTCAATACCTCTTTAAAAGCAAGTGTAATATTATAATGTTCTTTTTTGCTCTCCTATCTTCTATAAGTAAAAGGTTCCTTTATTGTAAAAGGGGCTTTTTGCGCCCCCCCCCAAACTTGTAACATCGTGTTTTGTGGAATAAAAAGGACCACCGAGCCTGTGGACCAATCCCATTCGCCCACTTGAGGGCAAGTATTTCTCTCTCTTTTTTTCTCTTAAGTTCTACTTTCCTCAGTCTTACATTGGAATCAATAACTTAAATACATAGGAATTGAGTTGTATGTAAACCTTAGGTCTTCGTTTAAGTAGAGCTAAAACTGAATACATGGAATGTAATTTTAGTAGTAATAACTTTAGTGACAGAAGTGTGACTTTGGGTGATCAAATTATTAAAAGGTGTGAACGATTCAGATATCTTGGGTCCGTTGTCCAAAGCGATGGTGATATAGATGGGGATGTTAATAGTAGAATTCAAGTTGGTTGGTTGAAGTGGAGGAATGCTTCGGGCCTTTTGTGTGATAGAAAAGTACCGCTAAGA